>JAOYMR010000593.1:0-11231 GCA_025802075.1 Tenebrosternarchus preto
AGAGGCTCACCATCTGCATTGAAGGGACTGTGACTACTTGGCCTGGAATTAGAGCTACAACTATAACTATAGAACTATATTTGGACTATGAATACGGACTTCCGCTAGCGGGCCACCCAATGGAGGATGGGCTCCCTTTTGAGTCTTGGTCCTCCCGAGGTTTCTTCCTAATCTCCACCATCATAGGGAGTTTTTCCTTGCCACTGTCGCCTCTGGCTGGCTCATTAGGGATCTGGACCCATGCAATTGTAAAGCTGCTTTGTGACAACATGTGTTGTAAAAAGCGCTATATAAATAAAATTTGACTTGGCTTGACTTGACTAAACACTCCAACTCGATGTGCCTGAATGACTACTGCCCTGTAGCACTCACGCCCATCATTATGACGTGCTTTGATCGACTGGTCCTGGCATGACTGAAGGACTGCCTCCCACCCACACTGGACTCACATCAGTTTGCTTACCGCAGCAATAGGAGTACAGAAGATGCAGTTTCCATTGCGCTACACTCTAAATCTGTACAATAACAACAAAACATACACGAATGCTGTTTGTCGATTTCAGCTCAGCATTTAACATCGTCATCCCTAACAAGTTAGTCACCAAACTTGGTGACCTGTACATCAATTCCTCCCTCTGCCACTGGATCAAGGACTTTTTGACCAACAGGCCTCAGCACGTTAGGTCAGGCCATAACTACTCAAACACTATCTCACTCAACACAGGTGTACCACAGGGCTGTGTGCTGAGTCCATTTCTCTGCCCACAGTCTTTATGGCAACTGCACTGTTGCAGACCGCAAGACACTACAGCGAGTGGTGAAAACGGCCCAAAGGATCACAGGGACTCCTCTTCCATCAGTTCGAGCTCGCAGCATTCTTAAGTACTCCTATCATCCTGCTCATTGTCTCTTTGCCCCTTTGCCCTCTGGCAGGCACTTCAGATGCCTCTGGACCAGGACAAACAGATTGAGGAACAGCTTTTTCCCCAGAAATGTGTCCATACTGAACTCTGTCCACCATTAATACTCACACCTATACTCTGGTCACTGACTGCACTTTCATTATTTATTACACTGTACATAATTGTATATACAATAGTTTCTGTATATTCTGCATATACCTGTCTATAGTATTTTCTCTGTATATCAGGTTTAGAAAAATATATAATATATTCACTTGTATATTTTACAAAAAATTACAAAACATCTATAATATATTCACTTGTATGTTTTAATAAAGCTTACATAACGTCTATAGTATATTCACTTGCATTTTGTCCATACCTCTGCCTACATTCTGTATATATTGTATCTAATGTGCTTCTGCACTGCTGCTTATTGCACTTTTGGTTAGATGCTAGACTACATTTCGTTGCCTTGTACTCGTACATGTGTAGCAACAATAAAGTTGAATCTAATCTCTTTTTTTTATTATTGAGGAAGAACATTAGAAAAAACATACAAAACATTGAAAAATACAAGAACACTTTTACCCTCTTTTTTCCTTTTTTTCCCCCTTATCCCTTTGTTGTCCCACCCAAACCCACCCACTTAGATTAATAAAAAATAAATAAATAAAAGAAAAAAAGAGGGGGTGGGGGAACCTAGAGAGTCAAAGTATACCAAGAGGGAATACCACTTCTTGTAGAACTTCTCTGTTTTCCCCTTCAGAGTGAACCTAGTCTTATCTAATTTAAGAAAACGCATCATTTCCCGTAGCCAATCTGATATCAAAGGGGTCGTGAAGACTTCCAAAGGAACAGTATACAGTGCCTGGCCACTAGAGAGATGAACGACAAGACATCCACATCTGTACCACTGAGCAATGATTCCCTCAGGGGGAGACAGAATATTGTTATCCACGGACACATCCTGGGGACCACCCCCAGGACTTTTGACATCGCATCTAAATAACCACTCCAAAACCTCTGTAGCACAGGACAGAAAAAATACATATGCCCCAAACCGCAAGGCGAGGCTCCACACCTGTCACACACATCTCTCACAGGATCAGGATAAAATTTGGAGAGTTGTGACTTTGATCGATGGACTCTATGCAACACCTTAAACTGTATCAGTTGTAAGCTGGCACATGGGATAGAATGACAGACCACATTAATTGCTTTATCCCACCACTGATCAGTAAAAGTAGTAGTTAGTTCTTGTTCCCACGCTAATCTAGCTCTACCAATAATTGGTGCATCTAGCTCCAGAAGCCTACGTCATCCCAAGGGGGAGCATTGGAAAGTTGAACATAATCAGGAAAAAGGGAAGAAAGACAGTGTCTGATTTGAAAATAACGAAATAAGTGTGAAGCGGGGAGATTAAACTCAGATGAGAGCTGTGAAAAAGAACAAAGGACTTGGTCTCTATAAAGGTCACGAAAGCATTTGATACCCCTGTTGTGCCATGCACGAAAACCAGAATCACTGTGAGCTGGTGGAAATAAATGGTTGTCCAAAATGGGCAGTTGAATCTAATCTACGGTAATCTAAAACAAAAGCATGACCTAGTATTTCTGCGTGATGTAGCGACATGATATTTCTTAACTTGGCAATGTTCCTGAGGTGAAAGAAGGCTATCCTAGTGATATTATCTATGTCGGCTTCAAGTAAAAGACTGGAGTCAATAATCACACCAAGGTCTTTTACTGCTGTACTTGATGTACATATGTGCAAGACCATCCAAAGTTACTTTGTAATCAGATAGATTCCTTCTGTCTACCAGTGGTCCAAGTACAACTACTTCTGTTTTATTAGAAATTAGTAATAGGAAATTTCTCAGCATCCACTGCCCACAATGTCCTCTACATATTTCTCTATTTTACTAAGCTTGTATCTCTCACCTGGTTTTGCCAAAACATATAGCTGTGTATCATCAGCAACAGTGGAAGCTGACACTGTGCTTACGAATAATTTCACCCAGATGCAGCATATATAAAGAAAAAAGCAGTGGCCTTAAAACAGAACCTTGAGGAACACCAAACTTCACCTTAGTCTGCACAGAAGATTTGCTATTTACATCAATAAAGTGATAATGATCTGTCAAGTAAGGCCTAAACCTGGAAAGAGCTGTTCATCTTTTGAGAAAAATTGTATGATCAACAGTGCGAAAAGCTGCACTAAGGTCAAATAACACGAACAAAGACACAGCCCTGACCAGAGGCCAGAAGTTGTTTATCACTTAACCAAGGCCGTCTTGATAATATGAAGCCTAAATTCTGACTGATGGATTTCATGAATGTTATTTATGTATAGGTAAGAACATAGCTGTTGTGCTACAACTCTTTCTAGGATCTTGGAGATAAATGGAAGGTTTGATATTGGTCTATATTTGGACAGCTGACGGGGGTCAAGATCAGGTTTTTTAATCATGGGTCTGATGAGTGCTAATTGAAATGGTTTAGGAACATATCCGGTGCTAAAAGAAGAACTGATTTTTAGAAGAGGTTAAATTACTGCTGGTAGTACCTGTTTAAAAAATGTAGGTAAGGGATCTAGTCAACAAGTTGATCATTTGGATGAGGAAATAAGTGAAAATATCTCTGTCTGATTTAGAGTAGTAAAATCTTCTAATTGCTCAGCTAATATGGCTAAACTGGCATCGACATGATTGACTATAACATCAGGCTTTAAATTAATAGTATTAATTTTCTGCCTGATGTTTTCAACTTTACTGTTGAAGAAACTCATTATGTTACCATTACTACATGTTTGTGGTGTGCATGCTGTAATAAACTCAACACCTTGGTCGATCAGTGTCCACCTTTTTAATAAGAGAAAACTCCAATTCTCTCAGGTCACCAAAGCTCTCAGTCGCCAAACCTGTAATGTTTCTCTCCCCCCTCCTTTTACACAGCCCTTATTAACTTAATAGTCATGAAGACAGCCTACTATGACTTGCTTCTGTTGCAGTCCTACTACTTAGTTTTGCTAAAGTATTAAATAAAAATTTAGGATTATTTTTATTATCTTTTATTAGCATGGAGAGATAATTTGCTCTAGCAGCACTAGTTGCTTTTCTATAGCTCAGGAGACTCTCCTTCCAGCCTAAATGGAAAACAACCAGTTTAGTTTGGCACCCACTTTTGTTGCAAATTTCGAGTGGTCTGTTTTAAGGTGTGTGTATGATTATTGTAGCAAAGTGCAAGCTTTTTCTCTTTAATTATTGTGAAGTAGAGCTATGTTATCTAATATGAAAGATTACCTTACAAAACCTATGCTTTCCTAAAGCCCTAAGGTTACGTGCTTTTCCTAAGGCCCTAAGGTTACCTGCATACCGAAAGCCAGGTCCAGCACCCTGGCTCTCCGTATGCACCTGACTAATGTATGCTAATGTGACTAATGTGTCCTCACGGAGGAGAGCAAACCTGTTTTGTTATGTAAAACAGAGAGGAGTGGTACTTCGGTGGGCAAGCCTTAACGTTAGCTTTGGCTTTGCTATGATGCCACTGAGTCGACTCCCATTTCCCCAGCTGTGAGGGCTTTGATGCCAGAGTAGCGGGCTTGCTATCACTGCCTAGGACACCCACTCTCAGCGTGGCCTCTGCTTGCGCATTAGATGGGGGGAAAAATGTTCAAATCCAAACTTCTCAAGGGTACTTAAGTTGTTCTTTGGATGCTTCATTGAGACCTAATGTCTGTTTAGCGTCTCTTCTGCGTAGGCAATTGTTTGTTTGGCTGTTTGTGGTATGATGTATGTCCCAAAGATCAAATTAAGTTGATTTTTAGCTTTGGTTTTATGTACTTGGATGTCAATTTCAGAGGTTGACAATGTCAAAGTTGTATTTAGTTATATAAGAAATTGAATAAAGCAATTTGACGGTAATAAAACACTAGAACGCTTAAACAGTGGAGTGTGTGGGGAAACAATTTCAAAAACAGGAAGTTGCATCAGTCAATACACCGTCTGTCAATACACAGTCTTCAAAACATATGTGTAACAGCATGAGAGTGTAAATGAAGAAGGGGAAGACTATGCTTTGTGGCGTGGGGTAGGCCAGTGTATAACACAATCTCCAAAGCTATTTGGGATTCCTTTTTTCACCAAACCTAACCCTAACCATTTTCCCTCCTCTACCTCTAACTATCCCCTTACCCAAACTAGCCTGGGGCTAAAGTAATCTTACTTTAACCTGACTATAGATTAAACATTATCACTGGAGCAGACAGTTTGTACTGATTAAAGTGAGTGCAATTATATCTAAAAGTTAACTTTCCATAATTGTGGGCATTTGTGGGTGTGTGTACATGTGTGTATGTGTCTGCTTGTCTGTGTCTGTGCATGCATTCATGTGTCTGTGTATGTATGTCACTCTCACTCTGCGTATGGTTGTGTGAATCTGGATGTGTGTGTGTGTATGTGTGTAAGTCTGCGTGATTGTGTGAATCTGTGTGTGTATGTGTAAGTCTGCATGCATGACTGTGTGTTCAGTTGTTCATAGCTAGGCGTGCCTTACTCAGCCTCCTCAGTTTAAGGAAATGGTACTTGCAGAGTCAGACGAACGTTAACCAACATTACCCAGACTGCTTAGCAGACCACATACACACATGTGCACACATACACAAACACAGAGATACATAGACTTAGCCACTGACTACACACACATATACGTACACACTTTAACGTGTAAACACATTAAGCAGAGTTCTATCTGAAGTTACTGGAGGTAAGTGATTTTCAGCCACACGCAGTATCTTTTACAGTAAGAAGTGTGTGTTGTACTGTATATGTAAAGATGCTTTATTCAAGTGTCATCACAGCAGTACCTTTTCCTCTGCATTGAAGCTCTCACAGCAGTAAGTGCGCCATTTAGTCTGTGTGATGAGACTGGATGGCTGCAAGATGCCAGTGGATCTGATTTCGTTTGGTAAATCTGATTTTAGTAAATGGGTCTGATGTCATTTGGTGGGTCTGATATTGGAAAGTGGATCTGATTTTGGTAGACAGGTGTGAAGTTAATGGTTGTCAGTAATGTGAGGAGCTCGTGTCTTTAATGGAGATGTACACCATGAAGAAATATGACCACATATGCATTTCTGAAGGTCTTTAATACAGTACACTAAGCACCATAAGTTTACAGAACTTCAACTTATTAATGAAACTCTTGAGAGGGATACGTATTTCAGTGCTGTTGGTCTGATTAAAATGACGATTGTAACCTGTAGAGTTTGTTTTTTGCAATTTTTGGAGCTTGGAGTGTGAGTATATTAAGGATGTATTGTATAGTCTGTAATGGCAGTGCAAAAAGCAGAAGTCTGACTGCTCTGTGTGTGTGTCTGCTCTGTGACTCCATTTCCTCTCATACTCACAGAGCGGAAACGCTCACTTCCTCAAAAATAAGCATCTGTTCAAAAACGCAAAGGATTAGCTAACACACACATTATAATATATTACTGATTAATCGTTCACACACATTCACACAATATATCACCGTACTTTAAGCACATAGTGTTGCACTGCATTTGAACACTACTGAAGTACGTACATACACACTCAAACATAGCAGTTTAAAATTACTTATTTAAGACTTTAAAGAGCCTAACACAACCTCAGACATGTCAGAAGGATATGTGAAACAGCAAAGGTCTTATCACTAATGGTGTTGAACTTGCAGATATTTTCTGTATATAAAAAACTTATATGAATAAGAACTTTGTATCTATTTTTAAGGTTGTCTGTCATCATCCAGAACTGACAAAACTCTTTTGACCAATTCAAAATTCACATAGCTAACCTGGTGTCAGAAGACCCTTAACACTGGGGTAGGAGTTAATGTTAGTATTTGGGCTGTTACATTTTATCCAGCTGTCAGTGGAGTCAGAGGTTAATATTTTCTAGACCTCTCTAACGTACTGTTTCAGTGAATTTTTGTGTTTAATTAGTGTGCATGCTTTCATCTATGCTTATTTATAAGAGTGAATTTCCTTTCTCCACAGACATAGGGCTGTATGGAGGCATTCAGCTCCAAAGACCTGGCCATGAAGGCACAGAAAAAGCTCCTCAGTCACATTGCTAGTAAATCTGTGGCACAGATGTTCATAGATGACAACAGCAGCGAGGTTCTGGATGAGTTGTACCGGGTGTCTAAGGAGCACTCTGGTGACCGGGCCGAGTCCCAAAAAGTAGTAAAGAACATGATCAAGGTGGCGGTGAAGGTGGGAGTTCTGATACGACATAATAAATTCAGCCCAGAGGAACTCAGCATTTTGCAAGAGTTCAGAAAGAAACTGCACACAGGAGCCATGACTGCAATCAGCTTCCAGGAGGTACGCAGACACACACACAGAAGCCATGAGGTTCACACACACACACACAGGAGCCAGGAGGTTCACACACACGCACACAAACACACAGGAGCCAGGAGGTATACACACACAGGAGCCAGCACTGCAATTAGCTTCTAGGAGGTACACTCACAGGAACCAGTAGGTACACATACACACACACATACACAAACACGGAAGCCATGACTGCAATTAGCTTCCAGGAGTTACACACAAACACACACACACACACACACATAAAGCAGTTTAAGGCATTATTTACATACAGTTATACCATTTGAAAAGTTCTTGTCCAGAGCAACTTACAGAACATGTGTTCCCTGAGAATCAAACCCATGACCTTGTTGTGACTGGCACCCTGCTAGGAAAATGTACTTTAAATCACACACACACACACACACACACACACTTTAATACTGTATTCTGTCTCTCTCTCTCTCTCTCTCTCTCTCTCTCTCTCACACACACACACACACACACACGCCATCATATTCCTCACACACTAACATACACAATGATGCTTATTATAGACAATATCAAATCAATATCACACCCAAACATGCACCATCCTACTTCTCTCACAAAGAATCCCATTCATTCATATCATACTCTCACGTACCATCTCTCTCATGCATACTCCATCATAGTCACCCATATACACTATCAGAATCATACACATCACACTCCCTTTTATACCTATTACAAAACCATGCATACACTGCACTCACTCTTTCTATCAGACATACTGTAACATGTCAGAATTGATTAGACACATGCAGACCGTAAAAAGGAGAGAGCACAGAACAGGAAATCAAAAACCAGTTCAGAATCCAAATGCCCAAGATCAACAGAAGCAGCAAACAAGCCATAGGAATAAGGCAAGAGCTGTAATGTTTCAGGAGCATTAGACAGAGAAGGGTCCATTCACAGAATAATTCACATCTTTTAATATAGAGAGCAGGCAAAAACAGTCATGCAACAAAACAGTGTCAGGAACCAGATCAAAGACATGGAAGAGGACAAAGGGCTGCGCAAAAGGACAAAAAATCAGGGACACGAGAGGAGTCGAGCAAAACCAGAAAAATCAGAGAGAATGCTCGGTATGCAACTGGGTTGGCAATACTTCGTAGTGAGTGAAGTGTATGGAGAATCTATAAAGGTGTGCGTTGATAGAATGAGGAACAGGTATGGAGTGAGACCTCTGGAGGCCGGACGAGGTACTGCCAGATCTGTCATAATCCCCCCCTGAATGAGTGGCTCCTAACGCGACAGAAGAGCAACGCAGAGGGCAGCCCCTGGGCCTCGGAGCAGGAAGGTTAGTGTGGGCAGCATGGAAGTCCCTGATGAGAGAAGGGTCCAGGATGTCCTCGTCATTGACCCAGCTCCTCTTATCCGGGCTGTAACCCTCCCAATCCACCAGGTACTGCAGATGGCAACCCTGCCGGCAAGAGTCCAGCAACAAGGCAACCAGGTAGGCAGGAGAACTGTCCACCTCCACAGGAGGAGGTGGAACAATGGGTGAGGGTGACAGATCCTTGCTGCAGTAGGATCGGAAGAATCGGCCCAGTTCTTGGTTCAGTCTCTCCACATGTCTGTGGCACTGAGGGTGGTAAATGGATGTCATGCTGACAAATACGCTGAGCTGTCTGCAAAAAGCTTGCCGAAACCGAGAGGTAAACTGGGGGCCTCTATCAGACAGAATTGTCCTCAGGTATGCCAAAAAAAACCAAAAAACATTGTGGAATATGACCTCTGCCGTCTCTCATGCCGTCGGCAATTTAGGGAGCGCCACCAACCTACAGGATTTGGAGAACCGGTTTATAATGACAAAGATGCATGTATGATTCTGGGATTTGGGCAGGTCCATGATGAAATCAACTGACAGATGGGACCAGGTACGTTAATGGTTCCAGGAGACCAGCGGGTAACTGCCTGGGGGTCTTGCTTCTGGCACAGATGTCACAATGGCTCACGAACTCCGTGGCATCCTTGGCCAGTTCTGGCCACCAATATTTCCGCCTGAGAGCCTCGATTTGTTGTATCCCCAGATGGCCTGAGCTGAATGTGGTGTGTAACCACTGAAGCAGCTCCTGGCGGAATTGTAAGGGCACATAAGCCTTACCCTGTGGACACGTCTGAGGAGGCGGATCAGTTTCACCAGCAAGTCTGATTTGCGTGTCCAGCTCCCACTGTATGGGAGCCACCACCATGGTTGGTGTAAGGATGGTCTTCTGTGTGATGGGGATGTCCCAACCTCCCCTCATAGAGTCTTGACAGGGCATCTACCTTGTTTTTGGAGCCTGGTCTGAAGGTGAGAACAATGAGAAAAAAAGAACGCCCATCTTTCTTGCCTAGCATTTAACCTTTTATCTGCCTTAACATACTCCAAGGTTTTGTGATCAGTCAGGATCACAAATTGCCGTACAGCACCCTCTAACCAATGCCTCCATTCCTCCAATGCAGATTTCATGGCTAGCAGTTCCTTGTTTCCCCCATCATAATTCCATTTTCTGGGGGTAAATTTGCGTGAGTAAAGGCAAATGGGTGCAACTTAGGTGGAGAACCATGACGTTGGGAAAGGATGGCACCGACACCTGTGTCTGAGACGTCTACCTCCACAACGAATGTCAGAGAGGGGTCAGAGTGCTTCAGGATTGGAGCCTTGGTGAACCTTGCCTTTAATTCCAAAAAAGCCTGCTGGGCTAGGGGTGACCATGGGAGCATATGGGGGCTACCCCTGAGTAGGGATGTGAGGGGTGCTGCCACAGCGCTAAAGTTCCTTATGAAGCGCCGGTAAAAATGAGCAAATCCTAAAAACCGCTGCAGGTCCTTTACAGAGTGGGGGCAGGGCCAATCCTGTACCGCCTTGACCTCTGCGTCATCTATGGCCATGCCTTGATGGCTGATATGGTAGCCCAAAAAGTGTACTTCATGTCTGTGAAAGTTGCACTTCTCAAGCTTGGCGTAGAGAGGGTTCTGACGAAGAAGAGTGAGTACAGCATGGACGTGGTGCACATGATCCTCTAGCTTAATGGAATACATGAGTATGTTGTCTATGTAAACAATGACAAACATTCAGTACTTCATGAAACACCTTGTTCATGTAAGCTTGGAACACGGACAGAGCATTAGCTAATCCATAAGGCATGACTAAATATTCATAGTGTCTGTTATTAGTGATAAAGACGGTCTTTGCCACTCATCGCCCTCGCAAATACAGATGAGGTTATATGCCATATAGTTTTATTTTATATAGGTTATATATATCCACAGGTCTAATTTCATAAATATAGCAGCCTGCCTGAGTTGCTCGATCGCAGAGGGAACAAATGAAAGTGGATAATGATTTTTGACAGTGACTGCGTTGAGACTGCGATAGTCGATGCACGGCCAAAGACCCCCCATCTTTTTTTCCGACAAAAAAGAAACCCACATTAGTGGGGGATACAGAATGACCGATATAGCCCAACTTGAGGGGTTTGGTGATATATTCCTCCATTGCCTTAGCCTCTGGGCATGGCATATAGGAGGCAATAGTGACAGGCAATAAGTCTATCGTGCAGTCTCATGAACAATGAGGGGGTAGGTAAGCTGCCTGCAATTTACTAAAAACATAGTACAGTCTCTGGTGCCTTCCTGGTCTGGTCATGTTCATACTTCTCAGTTGGCCAACATTTATAAAAATCCTTTTTTTGGATTGTTCTTAAGTAATAATCTAATTTTCTGAGATACTGAATTTGGGATTTTCATTAGTTGTCAGTTATAATCATCAAAATTAAAAGAAATAAACAATTGAAATTGAATGGAATTTCTGAAATAAATCAACTTTTTCATGATATTCTAATTTTACGACCAGCACCTGTATATAATAATAATAATAATAATAATAATAATAATAATAATAATAATAATCTTTATTTGTATAGCACCTTTCATACATACATG
>JAOYMR010000594.1:0-11224 GCA_025802075.1 Tenebrosternarchus preto
CAGTCTTGCAGGTCCTCCTTTGCCTCTCTGGTCCATTTCTTGGCTGTTTTTACCACAGGCTTTGCAGATTTAAGTTTTTGTTTGTAGGTGGGTATAAGATGAACCAGGCAATGGTCAGAGTGTCCTAAAGCTGCTCGAGGAACAGAGCGATATGCATCTTTGATAACTGTGTAGCAGTGGTCCAGTGTGTTATTCTCCCTGGTTGGACAATGTATGTGCTGTATATATTTTGGAAGTTCGTGATTTAGTTTGGCTCTATTAAAGTCCCCAAGAATTATAAGTATTGAGTCCGGGTGTTTCTGTTCCCAGCCTGAGATCTGTTCAGCTAGGGTCTGTAGTGCATGATTTGCATTTACCTGAGGTGGGATGTAAACGCCGACGAGGATGACAGAGGAGAACTCCCGCGGTGAATAAAAAGGCTTGCAGTTTATAAACAGAGTTTCTAAGTCCGAGCTGCAATGCTTACTTAGAACTGTGACATCTGTGCACCAGTTTTCGTTTATGTAAAAGCAGATTCCGCCACCTTTAGTTTTCCCCGAAAGCTCTGTTACTCGGTCAGCGCGATGTACTTTAAAGCCCGATAGATGTACTCCACTATCGGGAATGGATTCAACGAGCCAAGTTTCTGTGAAACATAGGGCAGCAGAACGAGCAAAGTCCTTCTTGGTTATGTTGAGGAGATTCAGTTCGTCCATTTTGTTGGGTAGTGAGCGGAGATTCGCCAGGTGAATCGACGGGAGCGCAGTTCGAAAACCCCGCTGTCGGAGTTTCACTAGCGCACCGGCGCGCTTTCCCCTCTTGCGTCTCTTTAGTGTCCCGTATAGCGCCGCTGCTCCGGCAACTAAAATCTCCGAAAAACCTTCCGGGATTGTGAAAACCGGTGAAAAATTGTCTGGCGTGAACTGCCTGATGTTTAGCAGTTCTTCCTTGGAGTAAAAAATAGAATTGGGGCACCCAAACACACATACTAGAGACAAAAACAGCAAAAGTGCTAGACAGCGCAGTACCGAGGCAGCCATCCGCGGCGCCATCTTGCATGGCTCTAGCAGCAGGTTCTGGAGTTTTGGCCAATATACATCGATCACAACATACATAGTCTCTGATGTCACCTTCCATTCTAGGCCAGAAGAAACATTGTCTTGCAAGATGGAGTGTTCTAGCCTGCCCTTGATGACCAGCCATGTCGTGCAACCCAGATAGAGCCCTTTGCTTGAGACTTCCAGGCGGAACATACTGGTACCTTCTCTGTTTACCTGTCGGCTCCTTTGTCACCTTAAAAAGCACTCCATTCTGTATACTCAGCTTGTCCCACTGTTTTAACAGCAGCATAACAGCTGAATTCAGCTTGCTCCTCTCTCGTCTGCTCGGGTGCCTCTTCAGCTCTACAAAGTGAAGAACCTTTGATATGGCTGGATCTTGTGCCTGACATTGTCGCAGCTCATCCAGAGAGAGTGATGGGAGTGTATCCTGGCCAGGAAAAGTCATCTGAGGAAAAGATTGGAGAAACTGGACTGCTCGAGTCTCTTTTGCTGTCACCCATTCAATGTGAGCTTCACAATAGGCTTTAACATCACATGTACTCTGGGCTCTCTCAACCAATTGGAGACTCTGAACTCTGTGTTTGAAAATGTCCTGGATTCCTTCTTCTTCAGTCCCTTCTGCCTCTCTCAAAAGGACGTTGTATGGCTCGGAAACTACTCGGCTACCCACGGTACTAGCAAATGGATCTCGACTGAGTGTGTCCACGATTATGTTTTTGGTCCCTGGGATGTGTTTTAAGTCAAAGGTATAGGGCGCCAACTTGGCCACCCATCGCTGCCCACAGGCATCTAGCTTTGGTTTGGTCATGATATACATTAGAGGGTTATTGTCCGTCCAGACAGTGAACGAATGGCCTTTCAGCCAATGGCTGTACTTATCACAGATACTCCACTTCAGTGCCAAGAATTCCAAACGATGAGCTGGGTATCTCCTTTGAGCATTGCTGAGGGTCTTACTTGCAAATACAATAGGCCGCGCCTTTGTTTCACTGGCCGGGATCTGAGACAATACGGCCCCAAGACCATCCAAGGAGGCATCTACTGACAAAATCAGAGGTCTGCTAAAGTCTGGATGGGCGAGGACTACACAGCTGAGCAACTTCTCCTTGAGGGAGAGGAAGGCGGATTCACATTCACTCATCCAGTCTGAAGCCTTGAGCCTCCTGAAGGTCTCTGCCCCTTTTCCCAGTTTTACAGCTTTCCCCCTTCGTTTCTGTCCAGCTGTAAGAGCAAACAAGGGTCTAGCGATGGAAGAGCAGTTGGGTATGAAATGCTGGTAGTAGAAGACCATTCCTAAGAAACACTTTACCCTCTTCACAGAAGGAGTACTACCATCATCTTCCATTAAATCTTTTGCTGTCATCTTGACAATCACATTCACCTTGTCTGGGTCAACAGCTACTCCATCTCCATCCACGATGTGACCAAACGAATCTGACAGACTTCCTCAATAGGTGGCATTTCTTGGGGCTTAACTTTAAGTTATGTTCCCTCAATCGTTGAAGGACGACCTCCAATCGGCTGAGAGCTTCTTCCTCAGATGAAGCAAACACAAGAAGGTCATCTAAATAGCACAATAAGCTGCTAAAATTTAAGTCTCCAAAAATACTCATCATCATCCTCATGAAAGAGGCTGGACTGTTGCAGAGGCCCTGTGGTAGTCTGTTATATTCGTGTAGCTCAATAGGCGTGGTGAAAGCAGCATATTTTTTATCCTCTTCATGCAATGGCAGGTTATAAAACCCGGACATCAGGTCCATCGTGGTGAAGAAAGAATTTCCACCCAAGGCCGCTAAACAGTCTGACTGGTGGGGAAGGGGGTGAGCATCTTTGACTGTCCTCGCGTTTAGCTATCTGAAGTCCGTGCAAATCCTAAGACTCCCATCTCTTTTCCACACCATCACAAGGGGAGAAGCATACTCACTCTGATGATTCCCTGCTCCTCCATCTCAGTGAGTACCTGGCACAACTTTTGGTAATGCGCTGGGGGCACGCGGCGGTAAGGCAGCTTAAAGGGACGGTCGTCTCTCAGCTGAATACAGTGTACAAAGTCTTTGGCTTCTCCACAGTCTAAATGGTGCTTTGAGAACTTGTCTTGATAATCCTCAAGCATCTGCACTAACTGAACTTTTGATGACAGACCAGCTTGACAAGACTCTATGTCAATGTCACCCAAACCTACCCGCTTAAGTCTCTCTCTCAGATCTGCTATATTGGGCTCCCCACCCCCCGTAGGTTCCTTTGGACACGTCTGCATCTGGCAAGAGCCTTGAAAAACCGTAAGGTCTTCAATGGCCAAACAAGGCTGAACATCCGCCAACTTGCAGTTATGCTTCAGTGTGATAGGCCTTTCAGTCGGGTTGGTAATCTTTATTGGAATCCAACCATCACCCCAAAGTGGTGTGACAACTCGTCCCACCAGAATATTTCTAGGGGCTGACCTGGAGGATGTTGGTTCAACCATTACCGTACTTCCTGGCGACATAGGTGCCCCATTTGGCAGGCGACCCCACACTAGGTATTCCTGTCTGGGAAGCAGAGTGACTGCCTGTGTCAGTTTTGCAGTGCCAACCTTGTCTGGGGCTTTTGCACCTCTCCATCGGGTAAGGCTTGACAAAAATTGTTCACATTCAGTAGACTTTTGCGTATCTTCCCGCAAAACCAGTTCCCAGTATTCACTGTTACGTTTCATTTGATGCATAACATGCTTTAAGACATTGGTACCTATAATGATGTCATCACTCTGGTCCAGCACCACTAGGACGGGCACTATACACCTTACCTCATACAGACTCAATTCAACTTCATATATACACTTGGGTTGCACTTGCTGTCCTCCTCAACCAACAAGAATGACTCACTCTGTCAACTGCCCCCTCTCCGAGACAGCTTTTTTGTTAAGGAGTTCTTTCTCTGCATCTTCACTCAGTGTACAGGCCACTGAACCCGAGTCAAGCATCCCTTGGAGCTGAAATACACCATTGATCGTTACAGGAACACGATACAATTCACTGAATGGTTCAATTCTCTGAATGTTTTGAGCAATGACTTGGCAGGTACCAGGAACTGCCTGACACGTGTTCATGTACTGTTGCTCTATATCACTGTTTGTGAGGGTTGGTTCAGCAACACCTACACGTCCCCTCTCCTCATGCAGATGACCTAGTTTAACTGTGGGCTCTGGTTCTCACTATTATGCGATTTAGGGACCTCCCTGGGTGTAGGCCCTCTCTTCATCTGTAACTTCTGACACTGTCTTTTCCAGTGGCCAGGCTTGAAACATGACAGACACAGACCCTCCTGCTTACAGTGCACCACTGTTGTATGTTCAGCAGACTCACATACTCTGCAACTTGTCTGTCCCTGAGAGGGTGACGCAAACACTGCTGACTGAGCCCTCTGTTCGAGTACACGATCTAACAGGTTAATCAGGGACTGGATACAGCTGCCATCTATCTGAGATGATGAGGATGGAACCTGCTCAGTGCCCGCATCTGAGAACTCCCTTGTGACGTCCATCTTCTGAACTTCAGATGCAAGAGTCTGCACATGGGCACCAGCCTGTGAGGACTTACCCGTTCTCGCTTGAAACTTGACTCGTGCTTCCCTATGATGTTCAATCAGATGTTCATGAATCTCACTTGCCGTCCACTTTGCAGCTGCCTTGAACCTCAGTATGTTCGAAAGAGCAGGGTCCGGACAATGCTTTACGAACATTATCGTAACTTCTCGACTCGGCTCTTCAGTGCTACGGCCATGTCTCCTCAGGCACTCATCAGCTACGTTCACTGCTTTATTTAGACGAAGCCAATAGTCCATAGCAGTTTCACCAACATGAGGAACTGTATTATAGAAGTCTGCGAGGGGCATGGACGAATAAGTCACCTCACTGTAGTGCTGTTTCAGTATGTCCAAAACAAGCTTGGGGTTTTCGGTGGGCTTTAGAGATGGGTCACTACGTAAAGTTACACGTACAACATCTTTAGCCCTTCCCATTAATCTAGACATGATCTCCTGAAACTGTTCACCAATTGGAATTCCCCTTTTCCCCCTTTTCCAGCTGGCATCCGGGGCAGAGCACCCAGCCCCGGACGCCAGCCGTGCCAACTGCCATGAAGGTCCAGCTGCCCTGGTACAACGGTGAAGGAGCCTGGGAGCCCTAAGAGGCGCAACTAGGTGTGGTGGCATGTCATTATGGGTGGACCACGGAGATGATGGCTACCCAGCTGTGCCTGGCTCTTGAAGGGAGGGCACTACAGGCTTTGGTGGACCTGCTGGAGAGAGTGCATGGCAATCTGGACACAATCAAGATGGCTCTCCAATGCTGATTCGGCCAGACCCCAGCAGCCATAGTACAGAGGCGCCGACTGCGGTAGCACCGTAGGGAAAGGGGAGAGAGCACGGAGTGTTGGCCGCTAAGTTCTGCATCCTAGTAAGGCAGGCTTACCCCAGTTTCGCAGAGGATGTTCAGAAGGAACTGGCACTGGAAGCCTTCTTGAATGCACTAGCTCCCGAGAGCCTGCAGTGTCATGTCCAGCTGATTGGACCCACCACACTCGAACAGGCCATCATGGAAGCCGAACAGGGAGAACTCCTACTGAGTGCCCAACATTCAAGCCTGTGCTACCAAGCTGAGGTAGCAGAGAGCAAGGAGGGTGAAACAGCATGCCAGGGGCGAATTGTGCGAACACCCACAAACTCCATCAGATGCTGGCACTGCAAGCAGAGGGGCCATAAGGCGAGCCAGTGCCGTGAATTGGAGCCGTTGGGAAATGAGAGAGGGGCCACTCAGTGAGGGGCAGGGGGTCCCTAGAGCCCTGTACCCTCAAGACAGAGCCAGTGGTGAGAAGGCTAGGGAACCATCATGGGCTGTGGCTCCATTGCTACATTCAGGGAGTGCCAGTTCACGCTCTCATCGACACCAGCTCGACAGTGTCCCTCCTGCAGCCTTGGGTGTTGCCTGGAACAAGTGGTGGCACACCTGATGGCTGGGACTCCACGGACACCCTTCTCAGGTCAGTGACTGGCCATAAGGTCATGATGGCAGGCAAGAAGCGTCTCAAGTCAGAGTGACGATGTGCCTACAAGAGCACGATTTCTGGTTGGCCCCATCCAGGACCCCTGTATTCTGGGGCTGGACTTCTTGGCAGCAATGAGTGCTGCTCTCAACATTCCGGCTGCTGGGCTCCAGTGGGATGAGAAACGCATTCCCTTCGCAACACAAGGCGGTGAGAGTCAGCCCGCCGTCAGGTGTTGTGGTCCGCCTGGGGCAAACGACTCCAATGGTGGTGTGCCCTGTGATCAAAGTGAACTGGAGCAGCAAGGAACTGCATGAAGCCCCGTGCCCCATGGGAGCAACAGTCAACATCACCCAGGAAGCAGTACAAGAGCTATGGCAGCGAAGTAGTGAGGGGCTCAGTGGGGGTGAAAGCCAGAGACTGTGGGGATTGTTGAACACATACAAGGACGTATTTGCAGCCCGGGAGGAAGACTGCACTCAGACAGACCTAGTACATCATCAAATTGACACTGGGATGGCCGCAGGCATCCGGCTCTGCCCGCACTGCCTCCCTCTCACCAAGCGGCAGGCAGCTGAAAGAAATGGCGGAGGCTGGGGTCATGGAGCCATGACCGGCAGCGCCGGTAGTCATTGTAAAAAAGAAGGACGGCAGCTGGCAGTTTTGGGTTGACTACCGTCGCTTAAATGCAGTCTCTAGGGCAGACTCCTACCCACTGCCCTGCATCGATGATGCTCTGGATAGGGTTGCTGGATCATCATGGTTCAGTTCGCTGGACCTCCGTAGCGGGTACTGGCAGGTGGAGCTTGCGCCAGACGCTAAACAGAAGACTGCATTTACCTTGGGGACAGGGTTATGGCATTTCTGGGTGATGCCGTTCGAGTTATGTAATGCCCCAGCTACCTTTGAGTGCTTGATTGGAGCGAGTCCTGGCTGACCAGCTGAAGGAGCGCTGCATTGTGTACCTAGATGATCTACTAGTGCATGCCCCAAGCTTGTGCCATTTAGAACAGGTGTTTGTGGCAATTAGGGCTGTATCTGTGAATTCACCCTAAGAAGTACCGCCTTTTGCACAAAGTCCAGTTCCTGGGGCATGTGGTCAGCAAAGAAGGGATTGCCACAGACCCAGAGAAAGTCAAAGCAGTACAGCAATGGCCCACACCAGGTAACGTGAGAGAATTAAGGAGCTTCCTCGGGTTAGCCTCCTATTACCACCGTTTCATCCAGGACTTCGCAGACATTGCTGCACCTCTACACCAGCTGACAGCTAAAGGTGTGGCCTTCCAGTGGTCTGACCAAGCCAACCGGGCATTCCAGCTCCTCCGCAGCATACTGTGTACGACTCCTGTGTTGGCACTCCCACAACAGGTGAGTGGGCAGATAATAGTAGACACAGAAGCAAGTAATCTGGGAATTGGGGCAGTGTTATCGCAGGTGCAGGGGGGAGTAGAGAGAATCATTGTGTATTACAGCCGAAACCTTAACAAGCCTGAACGTAACTACTGTGTTACCCGCAGCTGCTCGCTGTAGTTGCAGTAGAGACATTTTCGCCACTACCTGTATGCTACGCCCTTTGTACTGTGGACAGACCATGCCTCCCTAACCTGGCTCATGCGCTTTAAGGAGCTGGAGGGCCAGGTAGCACGTTGGATCACCGCCCAACCATACCAGTTCACTATTCAGCATTGTGCTGGCCGGGTGCATGGTAATGCTGATGCTCTCTCTCGTCGCCCCTGCCTAGAGGAGAACTGCCACTATTGCAATCGTGTGGAGGGGACAGCCATGCAGATGGCGGTATGTGCTACGGCAACTGAAGGACCCAATCACGAACTTGAAGTACCCTGTGACGGGCACGAGTTATGGCGGGTTCAACCCCGTGCTCGCTCAAGTGCTCTGGTGGTGGAGGTAGGGTAAAAGGCCACATGAGTGGTCACATGTTATGCTCCACAGCCCTGCTATGAAAGCTTACTGGTCTGCATGGGACAGCTTAGCAGAACACAATGGACTGCTCCATACATGGCCCGGTTGGGGTGGGTCACTTTGGAACCACAAAGACCCTCGACAGCTTCGGCAGCGTTTCTACTGGCCTGGGTGCTGAACTGACGTGGAACTGTTTGTACACTGATGCGATGCTTGCACTGTGTTACGAACCCAGTCTAGGTTGGGCCCGCAACAGAAAATGGTGTAATGTAGTGGACCAGGATATGTATATGTATATGGCGAAATATCAAACAGCACAGAGTAAAGCAAAATGGAGAATGGATAAATAGTATTATAATTGCGTGTATATACAAAATGAAGCACCGGGTTGACTTCGAGGTGACCACCGCTGAAACCAGAAAAGAATATCAAAACCAAACTCACACTAATTTCCCCCAAAAGTGCCTTTCTAACCAAATTAATATAAAACAAAAGACAAACGACTACCCTAACTCTCTTGCAACGAAACCCACAAAAAGAGAACACAAACAGCCAGACACCCCTACTCTGGTGCAGAAACAATTATACAAAAACGTACTTGTGGGCATTGGAATTCACAAAATGGCCTGAGGCATACGCGGTTCCAGATCGGAGTGCCATCACCATTGCAGAGCGGCTGCTTGAAGAGTTCTTTTGTCAGTTCGGCCTCCATGAGGAACTGCATAGCGATCAGGAGCAGAACTTTGAGTCACAGGTGATGGCGGAGATGTGTAGCCGACTGGGAATACGAAAGACACGGACCACCCAATCAGGGACATGATCCACAGAATCAAGTCTGCAGCAGAAGCGGGCATACGACATGCAGTGCCAAGGTGAGCCACTCAGCCTGGGTACTCCTGTCTGGCTGTTCAATCCATGACGAAAGAAAGGGCGCTGCCCCAAGCTCTAGTCCGACTGGGAAGGACCGTGCTGGGTGCTAGAACGCCTGTTGGAGGTGGTGTACCGGATTCGGGTGGGGCAATAGGATGTGGTGGTCCACCGGAACCAACTCGCCCCGTACCATCCCAAGGAGACCGGGGACGGAGGCAACGAAGAGGAGGACACGGTGCACAACCGTGCGTCAACACAGGCTTAGCGGGCCCCTGGTTGTCTACAGGATTATGTGCTGCACTGAACTGTGTCTGTGTGAGTTTGGAGGTCGCCGGGACGGTCAACCCTTAAGGGGGGGGTTTATGTGGCGAACCATGCCACAGACTACTGTTACCTGCAGCTTCGCTGTGTGTGTGTGCAAGAAGGAAACAAATAGTGGGGCAGGGTGTCCTTATCTCGTCATGCACTGCACGTGTACCTCCGGGCTAAAACTGTGTGGTTTTCGCAGTATACAAGATTGTTATGGTGGGGTTGTTACCGTTAGTAATTGTTTACATTGTGTGGGGTGCAATGGCGTATATTTATGTAATTCACCATAATGCAGATTACTAATACACATGGTCACCTCTCTGTTGTTTCTGCTGTTGTTGTTTTGACCGCATTTTCCACTTGCTTATAAATTGCTGGTAGAGTGCATTAAACCAGCAAAGCGCTTTTTTGGTGAAAAAACTGGAGTCTTCCTTGCACACGCCATAATATTGAACTCTTTTGGCACTGTACAAAATGTAACAGGGCCTACTCATCATAGCAGTCATACTTTAAATTTTAACACTAGGTACTAACATACATACTTACAACATACTTAAATACACTCCCTCAAACCACAGCAATCTCCGATCACTACTTCATTTGAATCACTCCGATGGAGTTAGAAAGGCTAACCGATGCTTTGGAAAACACTTGTAGATCAACTCTAAACAGTGGCCTCGCTCAAACATAAAAAGACCAGATGGTACAATGATTAAACTTGTAAAGTAGTACGTAAATTAGAGCGGAAATGGCGATCAACTAAGTTGGAAGTATTTCACTGTGCCTGGAAAGATAGCCTTAATGACTACAAAAGGACACTCACTAAAGCAGTTTTCCTTCTCTAACTGAGAATAACAAAAATAACCCCAGATATCTTTTCTGCGTTATTTCTAAGCCTACAAAAACCAGGCAGGTGCTGAACCTCTGATTCCAGCAAATTTAACCAGTGACTTCTTTATGGATTTCTTTAATAGTAAAATAGAGAATATTAGACTAAACATAAAACCTTTAATAGCTAATCCCACTGGTCTGTCATCTGGTATGTCTGATATTGAACAAAATGTTGTTTTAGAAAAAACACTTGAAGCTTTCCATCCGCTCCCACAATCAGAATTGGAAAAAATCATTTCATTACTGAATTGCACAACTTGTACATTAGACTCAGTTCCCTCAAACTTACTCAAGGAGGTATTACCAGCTCTGATTGAACCTCTTCTGTTGATTGTTAACTAATCCATTACCACGGGTCACATGCCCCAAGCCTGTAAATTATCAGTTAACTCTAATTAAGAAAGCAAATCTTGATCCATATATATTATCTAGTTACAGACCTATCTCCAACCTATCGTTTTTATCGTGGACCAACAACTATTCTTATGCGTATATTTGCATAAGAATCACATATTTGAAAAGTTCCAATCTGGATTTAGGTCCCACCACAGCACTGAAACAGCTCTAGTTAAAGTAACTAATGATCTCCTTCTTGCTTCAGATCAAGGTTATGTATCTCTGCTAGTGCTTCTTGACCTCAGTGCAGCTTTTGACACAACAAATATATAGATAGTGTTACTAGGATAGCTTTTCTTCACTTACACAATATTAGCAAGCTAAGGAATACACCATCCCAGCATGATGCAGAAAAATTAGTACACCTCTTTATTAGCTCTAGATTAGATTACTGTAACTCATTAATATTAGGATGCTCTAGTAAGAACTTAAGTAAGCTTTAAGGTTCAATGGCAGAGGGTTTTATGGTATACTGAGACGCTGTTGCTGTCGTCCCACCACTGCACACGTTCACTCAATTTTGTTGACGGTGGGATGGAGGGATGCCAACACCTCAGGGCGCCCCCAAGTCTGTGTTACCTTCTGGTTGTGTCCTTTTAGTTAGGCTGTAATAGTTAATTGCCAGAGCTGCTGCCACGCTTCTGAAATGTCTATATTTTATGTCCCATTCAATACTGTCTCACTTTACTTTTACCAAGGTAATGGCTGTCCTTGGTACAAAGTAAGGATTGACGAGGCTCTCCTGCTACCTGTCCCAGACCAACCACCTCCTACTCATCC
>JAOYMR010000596.1:0-11204 GCA_025802075.1 Tenebrosternarchus preto
CATTTTCTGGATTTGTCCGTACGCCAAGTTTCAGTAAGAAATCCACGCAAGTCTTTGTACATGAGGCCCCTGGTCACCACGTGTGTGTGTGAGAGAGGCAGAGAGATGTGGACCTGCTGATTGTCTGAATTGTCTTAATGTGCTAGACTCTTGTTTGAAAAGCTGTTATACAATATGACCTGCAGTGTCCTTTCGAGCATTACTTTGTCAGTGTAACTCACAGTGTAACAGTGTAAATGTGCTGTTTATTTACCTTTCTGTTACAATCACTCAAGGTCCCACTGATTCTGAAGAGCACTGACACGATTGAACAACTGAAGCAGATGCTGAAAGCAAAGATGCCTTTCAGGGAGCAAAACCTGGAGCTCATTTACAATGACGAGATTGTTAGAGGTTCGCAGACCCTGGCGGAGCTGCAAGTGAGGGGAGATGCCTGCTTCCTCCCCATCTACAAATGCACTGGAGGTTAGGGTGAAGGAAATATCTCATTCACACGCCATTATTCAAAAGGATTTAAATCTTGAAGCCTTTTTCATGTTTCCAGTTCCTTTTCTGATGAATATAACTCGCTGTTCTCTGTTTGAACTCTGATTCTCCTATAACTAACAATTCATTGTTAGCTGTTGAGTTCCACATACGGGTCTCTGTGACCAAATATAATGAAAGCAAGTTAGTGTTGTGGAATATTCCAAAAATATACTTCTTAAATATCATTAATCACATATTTGGGATTGGGTAATGACAATTTATACACTTTATACACTTGTATATATACTATATACAATTGATTTTGCATATTGGATTGTCACCATTACACTACACATTTGTAATTTTCTACTGTTTCTATTTCTTGGCTAAATAAAATGGCATTACTATCAAATCATGATTTCATTCAATTATTTTTTTTATGAAACACGGTGTAGGCAGACATTGTAAATGCAATGAAGTTAAAATAAAAACTAGCGTTTATAACTTGGCTACAGTGCAATTACACTACAATGCAAAGTGTAGCTAGACAGTAAAAACTGAACGACAAGTCCTGTGCAGAACTTTTAAATGTAATTGTACATTGCATTTAATAATGTATTTAGATTTGGTAAACCATACTGCAGTCTTGTACAGTTATCACACTGCCTTCCTGCGGTTTAACATCACAGGACATCCTGTTTAACATCCCTTCACTTTCACTATGCCTTGGATGTGGGCGCATTCTACTCACCAAATAATCACCTGCAAAGGAATTCATTTTAACCATAATTCTCACTGCAGTGTAAAATAGTTTAAAAGCCATTATCTTCCATACCCATGGGTTTTAATCTTGTAATTGCTTTTCAGCCTAGTTCATGAACGCTACTAATAATTCTGTATTGTGACATCCAGTGGCCAACGTCTCCAATGGCAACAAACCACATAGTAAACATAAAATGGCTGATTACCATTAATAGCTCCAGTTTCTTGCAATATCCTTCTAGAGGCAAAAATCTTTGCAGGTAAATAAAATATATGCACAAATATCATCTAAGGAGCAATACAGTTGTGTTCAGTTGTGATTTGATTTTCTGTAAGCAATATATTATGATAAACCATGTGTCCGCCTCAGTGGACATAATGTGTGTCTCATCTTTGGTCTTTGAGTTGAGCATGTTTGTGTTAGTTTTCATGTCCTTAAGTGTTGTGTTGGTTTTTCATGCACTTGTATTGTTATACCCCTCTGCTTTTTTGGGAAAGTCTTACATTTCTGAGTGGGTTTCTCTGCATTGCATCAACTGTGTTTTGATGGCTGTATTTCCTCTTTTAGCACTTTGGGTTAGGGTTTGTCATGGTTGTTTTGATCAGTTTTGACAGTTTTCTTTTATTCTATTTCAGTTTCCTTTGGACTGTTTCTTGATTTAACTGCATGTGGATTGTCAACAGTCCTGTGAGACAGTATTATAGTCACCTCAGGTTATGGAGAACTGATTGAACAAACATATGTTTTATCTTGTTTCACAAAAAGCAATTTGAGGTGTGGCATGTTGTTAGAAGTCTTTTACTAGTGGCTTGCAAAATTAAGCACAAATACCAGTAAGGCAGTCCTTCTTGAAGCTACAATCAGTCGATCAAAAAAGCCAAAACATAAGATTGTTTTATCCTTAAATATTTTTTCTTACATACATTTAACCTTTTGGCCAAGTGTTTATAAATGTTTAACTACTGTAACATTCTCACGGCTATCTCAAAATCTGAAAGGCTGCTTCCAAAGTGCAACTTAAATGTATAATAGTACTAATTTCGTTTATACTGTACTAAATCTGCTCTTGTGAAGAGGGGGCAGTAAAAGTCATAAAGTTAAAATATGAAGCTAAACCCCTCCAGTACACCAATCACAGATCACACAAGCCTGATTCCCACACTCTAGAGGGACGCCTGAGACGTTGGTATCCTTAGTTCCTAAGAAACAAACATTAGCCAAAACTAAGGTGTCTCATCCATCCACAGCTTTACTTTATAGCAGAGTCGCCCTCAGTCTCTCGCCAACCCCAACCCCATCACACCTGGGCCAACACTCAGGATCCCAGCTAACTCTCTTAATGCCTGTTCCCATCTTAGGGAATACTAAAGAAAGCCCTTACACAGGCTACATAGCTAATAGGAGATATTTGAGGATAGTGATCCATGTAGGGGCCAATGATATTTGTCTGTGGCAGTCTGAAGTAACTAAGGCAAATAAAGAGGTTGTTTAATTGGCCCAGATGATGTCCAATGCTGTAATTTGCTCTGGTCCCATCCCAATGCGACAGCAGGCTCATGCCGCTAAACCAAGTGATGTTTGGAAAATCAAGTGTGCTATATAGTCGATTGGAAAGAATTTGAGGGCAAGCCTGGTCTTTTAGGTAGGGATGGTGTCCTCAATTCCAAATCAGCCACTGTAAATGAAATTAAAAGTGATCAGAAAATGTATGTTGTGTCTCACAGAAACGTGGATTAAATCTGGTGAGTATTTTGCATTAAACGAAGCCCCCCCTGTGGGATATAAGTATGTACATAGGTCAAGACTGTTAGGCAGAGGAGGTGGATATCTTTAATTCTTTTGAAATACTTTTTATTAATGTACGTAACCGAGCCACAAATAAAAATGCATTTTCGCTAATTAATATTTATAGACCTCCAGGGCCATACTCAGATTTTCTAAGCGAGTTCAGCAACCTTGCAGCAAACTTAGCAGTGTTCAGTGATAAAGTAATAATGGTAGGAGATTTTAATATAAACTTTGAGTAGGATGATCCACCGAAAAAGGCCTTTAGTTTGATATTGAACTCTGTCAACATTGTACAAAATGTAACAGGGCCTACTCATTATAGCAGTCATAGATTTCATTTTAACACTAGGTACTAACGTAGATAACTTGAATACGCCCCCTCAAACCGCAGCAATCTCCAATCATTATTTGGTTTTGTTTGAGTCACATTTTAGTCTTAATACCAGCTTGTCCCCTCGTTATTGCATAAAGCACTTGATAACATCATCTGCTGTAACACAATCCATTGAAACCCTTCCATCAGATCTGGTGGAGTTAAATAGGCTAACCAACTGTTTGGAAAATGGGGGGATGGGGGGATCAGGGGTGTTGAGAAGGACCTCCGTCCAGTTGATTAATTTTCCATCCGTGTCTGGATAAATAGGAGGTGGTTGTTCTGGGGCAGGTAGCAGGAGAGCCTTGTCAATCCTTACTTGGTACCAAGCTGGATGGGGGCATCCATTAGCTCAGTAAAACTAAAGAGAGGCATTTAGTTTTGTATAGGACTAAATATGGTACATAAAATATAGACATTTCAGAAGCGTGGCAGCAACTCCAGCAATTAACTATTACAGCCGAACTAAAAGGACAGAACCAGAAGATAACACAGACTCGGGAGTTGCACCCTGAGACGTTGGCATCCCTCCACCATCCCTCCATCAACAAACTTGAGTGAACGTGTGCAGCAGTGAGACGACAGCACCAGTATCTCAGTATACCATAAAACCCTCTGCCCATGAATCCCTGGATCTGTAGCCTTTATCTAAGGGGGAATATTATTACCAAATGCTAAACTAAATAAGTACGTTTTCAGCCTAGACTTAAAGAATGATACTGTGTCAGAGTCCTGAACATTTTCTGGAAGGTTGTTCCATAGTTGAGGGGCTTTGTAAGAAAAGTCTCTTCCTCCACTGCTACCTTATTGTTTAATAGAACAAGCAAGAAGCCAGCACCCTGTGTTCTTAGTAAATGTGGGGGCTCACAGTAAGAAATAGGTTCTTGCAAATAATCAGGAGCGAGCCCATGTAGAGCTTTATATGTTAATAAAAGGATTTTATAGTCAATACACAATTTAACTGGCAGCCAGTGCAGGGCTGATATGATATGATTTTACAAAACTAATTGCCTCTCTTGACTTTTACCGAGCTAATGGATGTCCCCCATCCGGCTTGGACTAAGTAAGGATTGACGAGGCTCTTCTGCTACCTGCCCTGGACCAACCACCTCCAATTATCCAGTCACAGATCGAAGATTAATCAACTGGATGGAGGCCATTCTCAACACTCCTCGCACATTCTGCTGTGGCACAGCCCTGGATTATATTTTATAATTTATTGGTCTTTGTTTTTTTTTAAATATATTTCTCGTTGTCGTAGTGACTGTTGTTGGCCAGAAGAGAAGATTGGCTCCCACCCTGAGTCTTGGTTCCTCCCAAGGTTTCTTCCTCATGCTCTTAGTTTTTCCTTGCCACTGTCACCCTGGGCTTGCTCACTGGGGGCTTAGACTCAGACAGTTGTAAAGCTGCTTTGAGACAACATCTGTTGTTAAGGGCAGCATATAAATGAAAATGAAAATGAAAATGAAAAAAATGCTGAAAAAAATGGCATCCACTCCTCATTCCCATCAGGAGTGGACCTGCACAGGAACATTTTCTAATGTCTGCCAACCACCAAATATCACAAAGAACACTAGAAAGCCACAGAGAGCACACATTAAAATGTACAGAGAGGTATAAAGCATAATCCAATTAACAGTGTAACACGCAAGTCCAGTGGAAACTCTAATAAAGATGCAGAAAAGGGACAAACTATAACACAGGATCTCAGCAATTACAATATGAAACATTCTTTAGCACCAGGTAAATCTTGATGTGTTCTTCTTTGAGGAAGTACATTCTGGTGGAGTAAGACACATTTGTGGTTTTTTTAAACTGATGAAAACAGTAAAAGAAAATACTGATCTCTGCATCTTAAAATATTTTGAGAATTTGCTTAAAATGGGGTTTTAGTGTAGTAAAGGACAATGCACAGTGCACTCCTGGGATGTGGAGTACCTTCTGCACTTTGGCCACTAGATGGTGCAAAAGCATCTTATTCAAAATGTACTCACTCGCAATCCAAATAGTTCAGAGCAAATCAAAACAGGTAAAACTGCTCGAACCACAAATTTTAAAAAGCCAAGAAAACAGGAAGCTTTCTGTAATGTACTGGGGTGCATGGGTAGTGCTACTACATCATCATTAATTGCTATGTTGACTTCACTACTGCAAATCAGACCATGATTTCCTTTTACTGTAATGAAGATTAAAAAGGATGAGAAACATTATGATTTAAACCTCAGTAAATACTGAAGCCCCTTTGTGAATGTGACTGTTTTATCAGTTGTGAATACATTATTTATTGTTTTCTTTGAAACATCTATAACTGTTAATTCCAGGTAATTGAAGCTCTTTGCATGTGGTCCTTGGCTCTTGGATAACTCTTCTAATTATTCTATAGACTCCTCCATCAGAAACCTTGTGAGGAGCACCTAGTCATGGCTGGTTTATGGTGAAGTTATGTTCTTTGTACTTCCAGATAATGGTCTCAACAGTGCTCACTGGAACATCCAGAAGTTTAAAAAAGCATCCAACCAATATCATCAGTATGTTTTGCAACAAAAAAGTTGTGAAGATCTTGAGAGAGATGTTTGCTTTTACCCATCATGAGATACTTCTTAGGTGAGACCTTGGTAATGACAAACCTTTTAATAGGCCATCATCTGGGACCAGATCAGATGATATTAATCTGTACTGATAGGGGCAGGATTGCTTTCTAAATACAGGACAGTTCAGCTGTATTTTTGGTTTTCCATGTCTTTTTGCACCTCCTTTTGTGTTCGATATTTTTTCGATATTAGTGTTCGATATTTTTTCATATATATATAATTTATCAACTTATTTGTTTTGACTCTTTGTATATGTGTGGATTACTTGAGTTGTTACTGACATATGGTGAAAATTTCATGTCAACAGACCTATTAGAAATGTATTTACTGAAAAATATGTTGATGCATGCAGTTCTTTTTTTTTTTTTTTTAAAGTTCTTACTGTATTTATAATAAAAGAGTTGCTTTCAAATTATAATGATGCCCTGCTGTTTGTTGTGCTAGACAAATGAAAGTGTCTTGTGTCCATGTGATTTTAAGGGAAGTATATACCGTGTCTGAGAGTTCAGTGCCCTTGGCACATTTTTTTCTTACTTCCTCCATACCTTGTTTAAATATAACAAGTGGTGGTATGGTGAGGTGAGGTGAGGTTTTTTATGCATGCTTAGGTAGTAAATAACTGGTCAGTACACCATGTTTTTGCTTTGGCTGTGTACTGTGAGATGGGTTTAAAATGAAAAACTGAAAAATGCAGTCAGTTTGAAGAGAAATCTATAGTTTGTGAACCATACTGGACATTCTTTTTGAAACATTTTAAACATTGCCCATTTTCCCTAGTTGTTTCTACTTTACTTTTGTGTTTTGGCATCTATAAAAAGTCTGTAGTTCATTCTAGAGGTGGCATTTGAATCTGGAATCTTGTATTACTGATTCTCAAAATGAAGAACTACAAATAATACAAATACAAATAAAGTAGGTAATTTTGTGGCTAAAATATGAATCAGTCAAGTCCAGAATGGCAAGGCTACAATAGCTTTTACCCCTGTACTAATTTGAAAATTTTGAGAGGATTAGTTGCTTATGAGTGCATTGTATTGTAGTTTAATGTTTTATTTGTTTGTCTGTCAAGAGTTGCCCTGCATTGGAAAATTTGTATAATGGTCCTAACCATTAGAAATCACAGAGAGCACTAGAAAACCACAAAGAGAACACATTAAAATATACAGAGAGGTATAAAACATAATCCAGTTAGCAGTCTTAAAGTTAACACGGAAGTCCAGTGGAAACATTATTAATAGCACAGGTAAACACTACAACACAGAATCTAAGCAACTGAGTTATGAGCACTGCCAAACATGAAAACAATGAGAAGTAACCGCAGTAACAGATCCATCCGCCCTGCTGGGGGACGGGAGAATATCGTAATGGGTGGAGGAATCTCTGTGTGTTAATGTGACATCAGTGTTACTCATCAGTGAGGTCTCAGGAGGTGGGGCACCTGCGTAAGGATTCCAGTGAGGTCAAAGTTTACAAAAAAAATGTATTTAGTCATGATGAAGCGAGAGCTTCAACAAGAGCTTAAGAGTGCCTTTTCTAAAATGACCACATCGACAGTCTGTATGACTGAAACCTTAATGTCATTTTTAGAAGTGTTTTGTATTGGTCTGGTGTAGTCAAGCCACCTGATCTCAAGGAAAGTGAGTCATGAGAAATTCTTTGAAAGATTTGCAAAGGTGGGTCACAGTTTTAGTCACCTGCTGCTTGGCAGGATGACAGGATGTGGTAAAACGAATGACTGTCACATGCCTCACCCTACAACTGTAGGAGCCTAGAAGCAAAGAGTCCATGGTTCAAATAAACCATTTCCAGGCTAACGTCTATTTTGGTTGGAAAAAAAACAATCAAGAAACCACATGTGGCGATCTCTCTAGTGGAAATATGTAGTATACGCAGAAATATACATTTTGAAACGTGGATTATCCTGCACTCCATTTCACTGTGCAGATTTAAAAGCCTTCACACTGATAATAATAATAATAATAATAATAATAATAATAATAATAATAATAATAATAATCATGAATTATTCTTTTTTTAAAATCAGCTGTTCATTTCCTCAATTTATGGAACGCGAAGCACCTCGTGGATTTGAGTCACATGCTCCCTCAGTCATACTCATTTAGCAGACTGAAGAATCTCCACATGGGGGTGCTAAAAGACGTTAACACTGAATTAGGCGAGCAATGTCATGATAGTGCTTTGTTTCAATAATATTGCTAGTTTTCTATTTTATTCTTTTTCTTTTGGCTTTTACAGCTATAAAAAACACATTTATTTATTTGATATAATGTAGTTGTCCCACTCATGAATGAATCTTACTCTAATGGCAAATTCAGTCACACTGATTTACAAACTTTTAGTAAGTCTGTGTATTTTTGACTGTCAGTAGGCCAAACAACCATCACTAAATTCTGCATATGTCTGTGGTGTCTGTTCTGAATTTTATCATGCTAGTGTCAAACTGTCAGCGTGGAAAACCGATGAGATAAGGTGAGGAATAAAATGCAAAGTTGTTACGTTTTCAGAACGGATCCACTTATAAACTGATATAGATGGATTCTTTCATCTAGAACAGGTTCACTGTCATGTTCACTACATGTGCCTAAATAAGTCATGATATGAGTGGAATGTTTTCAAAAGGTTTGGACTGTTTGTGTACCTTGACTAATTAGGACATTTTGGAACAGTACTTTGTTGTTAAAAGGATAACAAGAAGTACTGGGACTTTAACTCTGTCAGCTGAGATGGGGTCAGCTGAAACGTGAGCAAAGTCGCGTGAAGGAACAAAGACTATGGTCGTAGAATTTGAATGCAACGTTTATCAACAGCTCTTTGTGTTTATCAGAATGCACACGTGGCTTCCTTTTCCCTGGAAATGCTCAGTTGCTTAAGAAACCAGTGATCAAATAACCACCATCTAGACAACATTTCTTGTTTTTTAAATCCTAAAAAAAAAAAAATTAAGCTGTCAGGTTGTTTGTGTTAAAAAAGAAGAAGACTTCTAACCTGCTAGCTGCTGGTACTAATGATCTACTAGTTGCTGCAAAACAAAGACAGTACTCACTCAGATACCAGAGAACATTATACATCACATGAGACGGAACTATTATATCTGAGCTGTGTACAATGTTTTTTCCCCCCATCATGTATATATCAAAGTGGTTAGGCTGAAAATGTGTTCCTTGCCGTAACTGTGTGTGTAAGGAAATAAAGGGTAATGAACCACTGCTCTTTGTCTATGCTTACTACCTGATTTAATGTCTAACATGATGTGTGAATTAAAAACAAACAAACAAACAAATAAAAAGTAGAGTGACTTTGAAAATCCATTTTACCTTCCGATTACAGAAGTGGGCACTAGATAGCAGACAAAGAAATTTGAAACTTCAAGACATGTGCGGTGCATGTGACATATTTATCATAGGGAAATCCCACAATGACTTGCAAGAACAAGGAAGGTAGCTAATGAACTGGAGCTATTAATAAATTCTTGCTATTAATGCCTGCTACTACATTGTGTGGTTGTCATGTCATGTTATGGTGCTGAAAAGAGGCCTCCACTTATGGGATTAGCAAAGATGTGCTATTATGTTTCTGCAGACCATAGAATCTGCTCTGATGTCACCTGACCTTCTTGGAGACCTTGGAGTACTAGAAAGTACCCCCTCTGGGGACTCCATTGCCCTTCTGCAGCACTTCAATATTCATGGGGTAATGACGGTGAGATCTGGAAAGGCGTGATTGGTAGGACGCACGTGGCACTCTGAACGGCTGATGAGCGGTGTGTTGCTGAGGTGGTTACATCCCTTTTCAAACTTGTCAAAATGAAATGCAGTTATACACACTTAATTGCATTTGAGAAATAGAGACATAGTTTGCTTTGCATTGTAGCTGGCTATGACTAGTACCAGCTAAAGGCTTCTGGCTCATTAGCTTGTCATGATTTGTAATAGCCTAGTATCGTTTTAAATGCTGGTAACCGAGTGTAGAAGTGTGTGAATAGGTGTGTCGTTTTCTGTCATTATAATAAGACACATACAATAAAAATCTGAAACATGAACCTTGCGCTTAGCAACTTTTGACTATAGCCACAGCTAACAATAAATGGTAAATATTACATCCCTTGTTTGTGTACATTTCAGCAATAGGGAGAAATTCTGAGAAATTGCTTTAATACTTGAAATGTTGTTAAAAATATTTTGCTTTTGGGTAAAATTATCATTTTATCTCTGGCAATAAGTAAACATAATAAATAAAAACATCTAAACATTTATTTTAATTCATTTTATGAGGTCCAACATTAAATGCATTTACTGACTTTCTAAGTGTATTAGTTTTAAAAGTATAACTGAAATCAGGTGTTTCAATTAACAGGCTCTTCTGTAAGAATATAAGCCTGGATGTGTACTATCAAAGTCTGATATTTATCACACAGATTTATGAAAAAGTGCAGTGCCTTGATCAAAAGAATTTATTCAGGCTCTCAGAAAATGAGGCACTGATGCTCACAAAGTTGGACAACATAAAAACAAAAAATACAAATACAAATAACAACAAAAAACATGTTTAAAGAGTTTGGCCTCCATTAGTCCAGTGTCAGCCAGATGATATACAAATGGAGGAATTAAAAAATACCATTTTTCTCCCAAGGAATGGTGAAAAATCATTCCAAGGGTGCAGTGAACTCACGGAGAACCCATCTAAGGACCTAAAAACTTCTCTTCCATACAAGCAGGACTGTCATGCATTGTTAAGTGTCACATTTGGTCAGTGGACTCTGTTTTGTAATAACTTCTGTGCTGTGAGTGTGTAGGGGTTTTGGTATATATTTATCTACCCCTGCCCCGCGTACCTAAAACCAACGACGGAAATAGGAGTGGGCAAAGGTTTAATGCGTGTAGAAGGTTTATCTGACTCCAAATTAGAATTACTGATGTGTTATAACTAACACTAGAATATGTGTAATCAATTGTACAAAGTTCTTTGCTATAATTAATATTCTGCTTTGTCAGAGGTTTACCGTTCAGCTTGCCTCAGTTACGGATTAGCCGAGCAGACGTGCGCTGTAGTTTGGTTACTTTCCAGGGAATTGGTATCGGCCATCTCTTTAACTAGTTAAGCAATTAAAGGTTTAACAAGTAAGTACACAAATACCTAACATACCACAATTGAATAACTGTTACAGTTAGAATATTCCCTGACACAGATATTAACTAATATA
>JAOYMR010000597.1:0-11197 GCA_025802075.1 Tenebrosternarchus preto
ATCATAAGTTAATCATGTTTAATACTATCATAAGTTAATCATGTTTAATACTATCATAAGTTAATCATGTTTAATACTATCATAAGTTAATCATGTTTAATACTATCATAAGTTAATCATGTTTAATACTATCATAAGTTAATCATGTTTAATACCATCATAAGTTAATCATGTTTAATACCATCATAAGTTAATCATGTTTAATACCATCATGACTCAGATAGCAACGTGGATATTGTTACGCACCAATAGGTGAGCTCTCCCTAGCTCCAAACAGGAGTCAGTAAAGCAGGTAGAAGAACATCTCTGGTGGGTAGAGACTGGAGACATGGAGGAGACTCTGGGAAGACCTTGACTCTTGTGTTTTTCATTTTGGCTGTGCTTTTCAAAATAAACCACTGCACAAACACAGACAGTTGTGGCCAGAAGCTGTTACAACGCACAAGATGGTTGCAGTGTTGAGAGAGATCCTGAAAGATCTCCAGACTTTGCAGAATCATAATCTGGGACTACACAGTCTAGATGCAAGCAGTTGCCAGACATTTAAAGATTAAAGTCTTTTCAGACTCTTTTCAAAGGTTTCTGGTGTGTATCTCTCTCTCTCTCTCTCTCTCTCTCTCTCTCTCTGTATTCTCACACTAGCCAAACAGAGGCGTCTATTTTTGTTTTGCTAAGTCCGACACACAGGATGTGCCCTTATTTTGTAGGTAAGGTTATCATCGAAGGCTCAGCAGTGAGGGCGAGGCTTGTGCAGACAGCATCAGCAGTGAGGGCTGGGCTTGTGCAAACACACACTCACACACACGGAGGCAGGTGTAGAAGATCCAAGTTGGTACAGACGAAGTGGGCCAGATAAAATGGGCCAGACTGCCCCCAGCACTAGGTACAGTTTACAAATACAGCTTCTCCCTGCCCCTCCCTCCCACGTCCCCTCGTGGTCGTTGACCTCGAGGCCGGTGATCTTGTGGTGCGTTTCATAGAAAGTTTGTCTGGTTTGGGGGCCTGAGATGGTTGTAAGTCCTTGATCTGTGGAATAGGTGCTGGAGAGGCTGAGGTGTGCATTGCCCTGCCTGTCCGTCTCTGTCATGAACGGGTGTGTAGGTGGTAAAAACGTTTGCCGTGTTTACACACAGTCATGTTAACACCTAAGCATGTATTGTAAGCTTCTGCAGCTGTTAAACTCACCAAGTGAATATTTGTGTGTGTGTGTGTTTCTCAGGGTGAGAAGAATGCTGGGTTTGACGTGCTCTACCACAACATGAAACATGGTCAGATCTCCACCAAGGAGCTTGCTGAGTTTGTGCGTGAGAGGTGAGGCCTCTGCTGGGGGAATAACGTGGGAGGTGTGATGGTGTCAGTGGAGAGACCCAGAGAACATGATGATGATGATAATTATAACTTTCTTTTAACAAAGTGCCTTTCAAGACACCCAAGGACATAAAAAAATACAACGGAATAGAATGTGAAATGTCTATGGAACAGAAACTAACAATGATGTTAAAAATCCCATGTAAACTCAAACAGATGTAGGGGACAGAACTACCTTCCCTTTTGTCTCACCCATAGATGAGTTGGAAGCGGGTTAGAGACTGACTTTAAAGAACAACATTCAACCATGTGCTCGTAACTTAAGTGTAGCAGGCTTTCAAGATAACTGGGGGCAAAACCATGTAGTTTTAAAAACCAACACAAGCCGTTTATATTGAATACGGTCCCGTACTGGGAACCAGTAAAGATGGAGGGAGAGGGGCACCTAGAGATGGTCATCTTATTATGGATAATTTGATCTTTGGACAAACTTTGTTTGAAGGAGTAACTTCCAGTTCTTATTAGTTAAATATTGAATAAAGTTGTTTATTGCCATCAGGAAGAGGCTCTTGGGCCCCTGCATGCTAGCACGCTAGTTCAGAGATTTGCTCGATTTGCTTGTGCTCAAATTCCAGTTCTTTCCAAACTATTTCATGTATTCCAATAATACAGTTTTGTGAATGATTCATCTGTTATTAGGTTTGTTCTTATGCTTTTACAGTTGTAAACTGTAAACATTCACACTGTTATCTTTTCCTCTACAGGGACTTTCCTAACTGCATCTTTGAATCTCACTCACTTGTACTCTCTCTGTCTCTCACTCACACACACACACACACACACACACACACACAAACCTGCACCTTGTAAAGGCTACATATTGGCACAAACTGGGGCATTAAAACACTTTTTAATGGGTAACATTGCAGACAAAGCTTACAATTACACACACACACACACGCACACGCACACACACACACACCCCAAGTGTTATAGTGTGTGTGTGTGTGTGTGTGTGTGTGTGTGTGTGTGTGTGTGTGGAGTGGACTGTATCACTCTCCTTTGTGTGTGATGGTATATAACCTTGTCCAAGTGCTTAGTTCTCATCACTCTGGAAGGGCATTAGAACAGTGGGTATATGAGCCCTGTAGGAGTAGAATCTCCATACATGTCAAATTCTCTATTACAGCTCCAGATCACCTCAGTCAGCCAGACCACTGTCTACAGTCCTTTGGCCCCAAAATCCACACAACACAAAACTGCCTAGATACATAGAACCACCACTGTGGAATCGGGCCTCCTTTCTGCTAGCCAATCACAGGATGTAATAGAAAAATGAGGTGGGGCTTCATATTGGGTATTTGGGGTTTCTGATTGGCTCTCCAGTGTGGTGTGTTTGGGGGTTCTGATTGGCTCTCCAGTGTGGTGTGTTCTGTTGTCAGGCTCAAGAAGGGCCAAGAATAACATGTCAACACACCAGGTACACTTTATATACAAATAAGCCAGCATACACACATGCTAGCCAACTTGTTTCTATTAGCTACTGTTAACTTCTCCACCACTGGAGTAGAAATGACAGCCATTTAACAAGATGTAATCAATCAGATGTTTTGAGCACTGAAAAATCCTGTTACTAAACTAAACCATGTATGGTGGTTCACCTCTCTGTCCCAGTGATTGATTTTTGACCTGTTGCCTTGCGTGTGAGGCATCATGGTGTCTCGGGTAAATCAGCCAATCAGGGCAGCGCTCATACATTATTCATGAGCACACAAAAAAAATGGAGGGGAGGGGAATTGTTTAAATTTAAGACCAAATCATAGGGTTGTAAATGGGCATATAAAAGCACATCTGGACAGTTTCCCTCTCAACCAAAGTCATATACTTTATACATCCCAGCAAACAATACTGAATAAACAATCCTGAAAAAATGCATTCTAGAGAACCTTTAGATGCAGTGTGTTCAGGCAGGTGGATGTTTAAATGACACTGAATACCAGTGACCTAGTCATCACACACACGCGTGTACACCTGAGCCTGATGTCATTGATACCTAAATGTCAACTGAATGGGGAAGTACACAAAAAACATGCGCACACACACACTTGTGCAAAAAAATAAACCTGCACTAAGTGCATTTGCAGCACTTCCGTGCGGGGCAGAAGCGTGCCCGTGCGGGGCAGAAGCGTGCCCGTGCGGGGCAGAAGCGTGCCCGTGCGGGGCAATTCTCGCCTCTTGCTCTCAAAGCCTGAGGGTTGCTCTTTTTTCCTCTCTCTCTCTGAATCTCTCACCCAAGGCAAAGCACAACTTCCCACCCCCTTGTACCTCACATGCTCTGCCAAACACGCATGCAACACACACACTCGTGTTCCTGCTTAATGTCACACTGACAGATGGCTGTTAAATCTGTATGCACACCCTGTGCTGGAAACGGAGTCGTTTGGTATTAGAACGTAATGCACTGCTGTTTGTTCTCCGTCGAAACGCCAAACGAGGTCGTTCTTCCCCGAGTTTTGTGGTGTTTACGAGGTGGCCATAATGTTTACACTTCAAATTTAGCACGAACAGAGTGATTTTTACGGCCACCTCCCTTAAGGGCTTTTCCTTACCAGCTGGCAGGCAGTTCGGAGCAGTTCATCTTAACGCAGGATTTAATCCAGCTGGATTATGATTTCAGTTGAGTCTAATGACTGCCAGTTGAATGTGTACTCTGGAATCAGACAAATGGGGCAAAATGAAGGGTTTAAGCCCATCTGCCCATCAGGAGATGGGTGCCAGTGGGAGGCTGTTTGTTTGCTGAGGTGAAACGTCCAGGTTCTTGTTACGGGTTGAGTGGAGACTTGGACAGGTGATGGACACGGCGCAGGAACGTGCAACTTCAAAGACTTTTAATTGTCTTTTTTACATTTCAGTGCGACAGATACTAATTTTGTCTGTATGTTTCACTGTGTGTGTGTGTGTGTGTGTGTGTGTGTGTGTCAGGGCTGCCATCGAGGAGACCTACTCCAAATCCATGAGCAAACTGGCCAAGATGGCCAGCAATGGAAGCCCACTCGGGTAGGAGACCATCAGCACCACCACCATCAGCACCATCAGCACCACCACCATCATGTTGTATGCAGTTCACTGCTACTGCACACAGTCATCAAAGCCTATAAAAAGCCTTCATGAAACTACCCTGGTTTTTGTGTAACTTTTTTTGTTTTTGTGTAGTTTAGACAGGTGGATTAACTGCTCTGGATTCTTAGTTTCTTTGCTCTCCCACCTTTATATAGCTGTACCTTAAGCCTTAAAGACTTTGACAACAAAAGCAGCTGAGCTGAGTTTTTAGTAACGACCAACGTGTAGAAAATGGTGAAGCGAAAAAATTTGTTTCCTGTCAGAGAAACCTTAAGAGGCTGAACGCACAACCTCAGTTAGACTCTGTTAGCACCTGTGGACCGTTGGAAGACATTCTGTACATCAGGTTTCACAACATCGTGTGTTGAAAATTCTAGTCAAAAGGAAGCAACAATATAGCTGGAAAACCGATTTCGTAAAAAAAAAAAAAAAAATTCATAAAAGAGACTTAAAAGTTGATGTTTAAAAATACAGGGTGTTGCTTCATCACTCGTAAAGAAACAATTCAGTGTCCCACGCCTGTATCAAAACAACAGAGAAAGAATCCATTCAGCGAGTCTCCATGAAGGCACGTGACCAGCTACCCATTACCATAGTCACGTCAGAAGTTTTGTTCAAGAAAAAACTAAACTAAACAAAAACCAGCCCTGGATCCCTGAAGGCTGCGTGTGAAAATGGTTCAAAGCTAGCAGGAAGTGTGCAGTTATACGAAAGTAATTCAGATTTGCCTGTTCATGTCTGTCGTGTAGGACGTTTTTGTCTCCTGTTTCTGGTCTCCATAGTGATAACAGAGACGTTACCCTCATAGGAAGCAGAACCCACATCTGGAACTGGTTGTAAGGTCACGTTTGTGGCCATGCCTTCCTCTCTGTGCACTTGGTGTATTCTGCACTTCCTGTTTTTACTGCATACGTGCGCATACACACACACACACACAAAGGAAACAGAAAGGAAACACATGCAGGTTTGTTGTACTGAAATAAACGAAAACAAAACGGAATATAGAAGGGCACCAACTAAAACAAAAGAAGCCAACATCAGTGACTGATGCTGGACAGAAACGAGACGAGGGACAATAAATGGCGGACAGCATCATAACCTGTAGGGGGTGTGGCTAGTAAAGCATCATAACCTGTAGGGGGTGTGGCTAGTAAAGCATCATAACCCGTAGGGGGTGTGGCTAGTAAAGGCCCACACAGACCACCTGAGGGAACCGTGGACTAACATAATGTAGCAAAACTCATCAAGAACGTAAACAAAGGTCCATGTGCTCAGGCGCCGCTGAACGCCGGTCACCACCAGCAGGGGGCGATGCCAGTCACATTAGACTGACTTACAGGACCATTAACAACTTAAGTGTTAATGGTCCTGTTAAGTGTTCTTCAGCGTGTGAATGGCCAGATGATGGTCCTCTTCATTCACTCTGTTGGTCTTTTGTGGGTGCAGGTGTAGTTGACCCCCGGTGTTGGTATACTGCCTCTCGAGCATAAAAGCATAAAGAAGTGCTTAGTATAGTTAACTGCATGTTGACCCCAGTGTGGGTGTAGTTAACCAGAATGTAGCACCACTGCCACACCCAGCAGTGCCCCTCCCCCACTCCATGTGCACCAACTTCTATCTATCTATCTGTCTATCTGTCTGTTTTCATAGTCTCTCTCTCTCTCCCTCTCCCACAGCACGTTCGCTCCAATGTGGGACGTGTTCCGTGTGTCAGCAGATAAGCTCGCTCTCTGCCACCTCGAGCTGATGAAGAAAATGAACGACCTCATCCGTGACATCAACAAGTATGGCGAGGAACAGGTCAAAGTTCACCGCAAGGTACCGCAAGACCTCTACCCCGTAGCTCTTGGTCTGTGCTGTCGCTCAGCCATCTCTGTTCAAAGCTATTTGCTCTTCCTGTGAGGTGGTTTCCTACCACAAACACAAGTCCACACCAGATCACACCAAAACAAATGATGGCATTATCAGTTCAGACTAGTAACTACCAATTAGCCACCTGTTAGCATAAAAAATAACATACTGCAGGAGTCTGTTGTTTTAACTGGATTAGTCTGTTTGATTTGACTGTTTTTTGAAAGGTTTTCTTATTTTCTCTTTTCTTGTTTATTGTTTGCGTGTGTGTTTTCCAGACGAAGGAGGAGGTGGTTGGGACTCTGGAGGCAGTGCAGGCTCTGCAGGTGCACCACAGTCACTTTCAGAAGACCAGAGAGGGTTATCACAGCAAGTGTGTGGAGCTTGAGCGCCTACGCAAAGAAGGAGCCCCACAGAAAGAGCTGGAGAAGGTGTGTGTGGGGTGGGGCTGTGTGTGTGTGCGGGGTGGTGGTAAAATTAGATGACCAAACTATAAATTATAAATCCAGCACACTGTAAACGTAACTCTGTGCACAAGCTTGTGTGTGTGCTGTGCTGGTGTTGTCTTGTGTGTTTACATGTGGTGTTTGTTTTTTGTTTTCTTTGTTTATGTTCAGGCTGAGCTGAAGTCTAAGAAATCTGCAGAATCCTTCGCTGCTTCCATAGAGAAGTTTAACCGGGCGGGAGGAGACTTTGAGCACAGGATGAGTGACTCAGCTCAGGTGTGTCTATTCTCTCAGACACCCAGGGGTAACTACAGCACCAGTGTTCCCCGGGGGGGGGGTAACTACAGCACCAGTGTTCCCAGAAGCCCTTCTTAAACTACTGTATCCAGAGGCTTTTCTAGAAGCCCCTTAAAACTGCTGTTCCCAAGTCAAATATCTCCAGTTGTTGACACTGTAACACCTTAGAAAACTGCTGGCCTCAGTGGTTCTGTGTATTAGTGACAGTCTGAGGTGAGCAGAACCAGTGCTGTAGCATGGATGAGGATCAATGCCAGACCTTCGCTACACCGTTAATCACTGTAACACCATAAAGCTCATCTTGCTCTGTGTACCACTGCGACGAGTGCTGTGGCCGGCCAAGAACATCAAGTGGAAAGCAGTATCCCATAATGCACCTGGCCTTTGTTTTAAAGCGCGTGATGGTCGTGGGGAGATCTGGGCAAAGACTATTTTTAAAGCATGATGAGTTTGCTCGTTCTAGATGCTGCTGGTGCACGTGCCTTGGCGCTGGTGCATGTGCCTTGGCGCTGGTGCACGTGCGTTGGTGCACTAATCATGCAGCTAAGCCTGAACTTCACATCACTCTAATGTTACTCATTAGTCCAGCTCCTTTTCTGCAGTGGTATTAGTTGCACTGGTCCCCCCCCCCCCCTCCACCAGACCATTCATCAGCCTGGCTTCAGCTCCGCAAGGTTACCATGACTACAAGCACCAGGGAGCTTTACCATATGTATTTGATTGAGTGATTATGACCTTTTCTCACATGCCCATCTGACAGGGGTGGTGAATCTCTCCTCAGTAACAGATCCACATCCTCTGCTGCTCATAGGCCAAGCTTTAACATTTATAGCAGAAATGTTGTATGTAAAATGGGGCTTAGATTCCTAATAAAACCTCAGACGATACAAGAGTAACACACACCAACTTACGGAAACGCAAAACCAAGAACAGCGTAGCTTCACCCTGTGACATCGTCTCCTCCGTCTGTCCTAACAACAGCCGGAACAGCTGGGCTTCTCTAGCATGTGTTACGAGGACTTAGCTTTCTTCTTGTCTGTCTGTCCTGCGTGTAGAAGTTCCAGGACATCGAGGAAGCCCATATTCAGCAGATGAAGCAGCTCATCAAAGCCTATTCCCACTCCATCGAGGACACGCACGTCCAAGTAGGACAGGTCAGTGCCTCTCGCACGACCGGCTGCTACCAGGCCGTCCAACAGCTTGCGTGTTTTGCTCCGTTAGGGGCTCCTTTGGTTTGAACTACTTTCCTTCACGCTCCTAAAGCTTTGTTTTGTGTGGGCTTTGGTTGAATTTGAGTTTACCTCCCGCGTTGGCGCATTCTCTGCAGTGCTCTCGTCTGTGATGGGCTTTTCTCTTTCAGGCAGCTCGGGTGGATCTGACAACACCACTTCTTTCTTGTGCAGGTTCATGAGGAATTCAAACAGAACGTGGAGAACATCGGCACTGGAAGTCTGATCCAGAAGTTTACGGAGCTGAAGGGAACGGGCAAAGACAGGCCAGGTACTGAAGCACATTCGGCCAAAGACGGGCCTTTTGGTGGCGGGCGATGCCATATAACCGTAACATCACGATACTGAAGATAATTTTGCGTTTTATAATGCTCTTAGCTAAGAAATTGAGACTCTACTGCGTTTTGCACTTTGTCATTGTTTCTGGAAGCACTGTCCCATTGTTTCTGGAAGCACTGTCCCATTGTTTCTGGAAGCACTGTCCCATTGTTTCTGGAAGCACTGACAATACCCACAATGTACAAAGAAAAGCATATTATTAACAAAGATAAAAATGACCTTCATACTGACGTCTCTAAATGAACAGCTGCTTTGGACTGTGCACCACTGCATAAGTCGAAGATCAAGAAATGATTCAACACTGTCTAAAATGGGATGTTTTGGATCTAATCAACCAGCTTCTGTTGAGATCCATGTGGATAGAAAAGTCATGGAGAAATGAAATGGTGATGTGTTAGAAGAACAGGGAACTCATGGACATGAAGGTCTAGAGAAGAACCTCTGTGGTGATGAGTGTCTACATGTTCTCCATGTTCTCTCCATGTTGCTTTGGATACGATTCGTCTCACACACTAGTGCTGAGGTATGTAGGGTCATACACCTAGGACCACACCGCTCCTGACTGTGTGTGTGTGTGTGTGTGTGTGTGTGTGTGTGTGTGTGACAGGACCTGTGTGTTTTGAGGAGTATCTGTCCTCTCAGGTGTCTGAGAACAACAGGAAGAGCCGCACAAAAGCCTTCCGCATCCCTGGGCTTAGCAAGAGAGACAAGGAACCAGATTCCACGTACGATACACACACACACACACACCGACAACCTCACTCTCGCGCACACCGACAACCTCACTCTCGCGCACACCGACAACCTCACTCTCGCGCACACCGACAACCTCACTCTCGCACACACCGACAACCTCACTCTCGCACACACCGACAACCTCGCGCGCGCGCACACACTCCGACGACAGCCTCGCTCTCACACACATGCACCCAAGAAACAAGAGCCATGCTCCACATACACATCTCTTTTACACAAACACACACACACACACAGCAGAAGCAGATTCTATGTATGTCTCTCTTGTGCCAGACTCCACATCACACATGCACACATGTGCTTGTACACAAACAGAAATACACACACACAAACATGCTAACAATCACGCCGCCACATAGACAAACATGCACTCACTTATTTTTAGATAAGATTTTTAAGGTGAAGCAGGGCTATTTTGGTTTCTGTGTGTTGGTTGATGTCGTTAAAATAATGACTGTGTTGTTGTTGTTTTGTTTGCAGGGATTCTGCACTGACAGATGCCCCAGTAAGTCCATGCACGCACACACACACACGCGCACGCACGCACACGCACACACGCGCACACACACACACTCTATATCCTCCCCTGACTCCTCATGAATTCCGCATATCCTCGTCATCGTTCCACTGCTGGACTGTGTGTGTGTGTGTGTGTGTGTGTGTGTGTGTGTGCGCGCGTTGGCAGCTTAGTAAACATGATGCTGTGTCCGGTTACTCCAGCAGACTATATTTAACCCTCCACCTCTCTCCACCCCTCAGTGGGTCTGAGTGGGTGGATATTAGTCGTAGACCCTTTTTTTAAAACACACAAACACATAATCACCAGACACTCGGGTTACAAAACACACACACACACACACACACACACACACACACACACACAGACGATGTAACACCCTGTTCTCTGGCGGTTCTCCGGCTGGGCCCAACACGCATCCTGCTCTACACACATCCTGCTCTGATGGTGGCCTACTTGCCTTGCTCTCATCTCTGTCTCAGTCTCCGTCTCGTCTCGGTCTTGGTTGGAGCAGCAGCTCCTTGTATCTTCTACACGTGGAAGATACAAGGAGGCAGCGGGATGTGTCCTGGTTTGCCCGGGGCAGGAGAGGGTCTTGGCAGCTACAGGAGAGCATCACAATATTTGCTTCTCTGTGTGTTTAGAATTCACCCCTGGAAGTAGACGATGAGGGATTTGTGATTCGGACTGATGTTAATCAGAATGATATCCTTTACCTTCTCTGTGGGTTTGAGGGGGAGGTTGGGGGTGGACAGACGGAAAATGGAAATGTTAACTTGGAGGGGACAGCAGCAGCTTTTATTTAAGACATGATGTCTCTGAGATTAAGCTTAGTGTTCCGTTATTATAGCATTATTATTAGGGTTAGTGTTATAGCGTTATTAGGGTTAGTGGTATATTAACATTATTATTTGGGTTAGCGGTATGTTATAGCGTTATTAGGGTTAGCGGTACATTGTTGTAGCGTTGTTATTATTAGGATTAGTATTATAGTGTTATTATTAGGGTTAGCGGTACATTTTAATTAGGGTTAGCAGCACGTTATTATAGCGTTATATGGGTTAGCGGTACGTTGTTATTGGGGTTAGCAGTACATTAATATAGCGTTATTAGGGTTAGCGGCACGTTATTATAGCATTATTTGGGTTAGCGGTACGTTGTTATTAGGGTTAGCAGTACATTAATATAACGTTATTAGGGTTAGCGGTACGTTGTTATTAGGGTTAGCAGTACATTTAATATAGCGTTATTATCAAATCAAATTTTATTTATATAGCGCTTTTTACAACACATGTCACAAAGCAGCTTTACAATTGTACGGGTCCAGATCCCTA
>JAOYMR010000599.1:0-11193 GCA_025802075.1 Tenebrosternarchus preto
TATATATATAGATAGAGAGAGAGAGAGAGAGAGAGAGAGTGAAAACACATATATATAGTGAGAGAGAGAGCGAGCGCAAGAGTGCACAAAAGGAAAGAGATTTGCCACCCACTCTATGCCAGAGTGGAGAGAAAGAGCTAGAGAGGAAAACATATTTATAGAGAGAGGGAGTTTTAGAGAGAGACTGCTTATACGCCAACACCATATGCAGTGTATCTGCACCATATGCAACATGACTGCAGAGAGACCCAAAGCTCACCCCAGCAATTCCATTTACACCATCACACAAAGCTGCTTTTACATAGAAGCTCCCACGCCCATTCACACACACACACACACACACACACACACACACTCTTTTGAGTGAAATCCTTAACACACATTCTGACTGTTCCTCTCAGCAAGCAGCCGCCTGTGCTTTGACTCTTCCACAGCCGTTCAGATAAACGCTGCTGGATCCTTGTGAAGGCCCTGGTCCAGCTCTGAGTCACTGAGCGCACAACCAGTAAAGCCTCTGATCGTGAGACGAGTCCTTTTTCAGGCACCTCGAAGCAATGCTGCATATTTCGGGCCTCTTCGATCGTCCGTGGAACACGGAGACATGCTGTCAACGTTCTTCCGGTTCTGGATCTCACCATGTAACAATAGCAGATTAGTTCCAGAACTTGAGTTGCCATGGAAGCGCGTGTGTTGATTGGAGGCAGCCAGTCGTGCCGGTTGTGTGAACAGTAATGGGAGACCCTTTCTGTATGTTTCAGAGGGAGCTCATACACAGTGGAAGTTGTGCTTGTTGTGACGTTCCAGAAGTGTAATGGTGGTGATCTGAAGCAGGAGGTTAATATAGTCAGGTCCATCGCTCTGCAGGGAGCTGAGCCTGTTCTGTCCTTCACGTCCAGCTAGTGGCAGGATAGTGGACCAACACACCCCATCAAAAGCCAGTTCAGAACTGTCATCAGAACAGGGCTGGGGGAGGGGGATTTCAACTAAACGGAGACTACAAAGGGTAATGATCAATAATATTCCACAAACACAAAGCATGTCTACTTTTAGGATGCAAAAGATTTTTTTTTTTTTTTTTACTGGTTTAAGATAATACGATCATTTCACTTAATACTGTAAAATTAGTCAAAAGGTCAGAAAGTAGGCTGAGCGGTCTGTGAGCTGTGGAAATGGATTTTCAATTGTTGTTCACTTCTGTTCACCTTTGCTCATGCTGGCGCTGTGTGATCAAGCCTCTTGGTGTAAAGTGATACTTAAATGGACTCTGTATGTGGAAAAGATCGTCAGTTAGAACCAGTGATAATGGAAAGTGCTGGAATTTGGGGGGAGGGGTGGGGGAGCTGCGTCACCTGATCTCCAGACGTCTACTCATGTTCTGAAATAGGGGGACGTGAACCTTCGACGTGACAGAATTTCATTTGTCCTGTTTGTCAGCTGATGTTTGTTAGCAAATTGTGTTAACCGGAGCGCTGAGCCAGTCCTGCCTCTCTCTCTCTCTCTCACTCGCATTTTGAGTGGTGGCATGCAAATCTGCATTTAAATTGAATTTGGACACATTACTTGATTTGCCTGAAATAGCACTGGCTGTGTGTACAATGTCTACACGCAGGCACTTTTTCTGTAATGCAACTGTGTGACATTAAGGGTTCGCTGTGTTCTCTAGTTCCAGCCACACAAGAGTAAGAGACCCACTTTGTCGTTAGATGGGTCTGGCTGTTCCGGACAGACAGCTGACGCCACTGGTCTCTTTCCTGTTGACTCTGACAGGAAATTCACCTCAGTCATGGTTTGTGGGGGTGGAGGGAGTGTGGGGGTGGGTCGGGTGGTTGAGGATCACTCCACTAGTGATGAATGATGGACTTCACAAAGCTCTGTAAGCTTGTTAATGACTAGTTAATAACTTGTTAATAACTAGTGGGAATTTTAATATCATCCGGCTTTACACCTTCTAGAGAGCGTTGTGATTTCACAGACAATGTCTGTGCTTGGTGGTTGCCGTGGTGAAGCACAGAAATGCTCATGGGTGGATGCGGAGGTGCTGTTTCAGAATGAAGCTTCAGTCGTGGGAACTCCCTGTTCTAACACACCTGAGCTGGGACACGAAACACCTGAAATGGGTACAGGAGAGGTGGGTCCTTCAGGCTGGAGGTAAGAATCAGTGTTGTAGAGCCGCCGTTTTTCCCAGCTGCGCTGCACCACAGGTTCCCTGGTTCACTTGCTCATCAACCTGCAGGAGCACACCTGCTCCAGTTAATCAGATAACTGTCAATCAGCTAATTACCAAGCCCTGCACAGGCTGATCCGGTGTGCTGGGTGGCGGGGAGGGGAGCTCCCTGTTCTCTTCTGCCTCCATTTAATTTATAAAAGTGCTTGTCTAAGATCTGGTGTCATTTTATTTATTTATTTTTTTTGATGTACAGAGTAGACCTGACTGTAGGCATGTGCACCTTGTACATCTTTGTACAATTGAGGTGCTCTCTCTTTCTCTCTTCCTCTTCTCTTCCTCTTCCTCTCTCTCACTTTAACCCCTCTGATCTACAGTGTTCTTCAGTAAGGTTTGTGACTCTCTCTCAAATTTCATATTTTTACAGTTTATATCACATTTATTGATACTATTATTCACACTATATTGCCAACGCATAAAGATAAACAAGTATGTGCTTAGATTAAGATAAGAGCAGTAAACAACAGTATGTACAATATATACCATGTGTGCACATATATGCTGTAATGTATATACACATGCATACAATATGTTATACGTGGTATATAAACTAACATTGTATATGAACTAATGCATCACTAATGACTCATCATCTCTTTCCTTCGCCTGTGACAAGCATGTACATGCTGTGGTCTCTCTGTTCTGTCTGAGTTGACTACAGTGGGCACAGAGGTGCTGTGGTTTGGGCAGCCAGGTGTGTGTGTCTGTCCATCTCTACTGCCAGACTTTGGTCAGTCAGTCTGTACTTGCTCAGAGTTCTCTGATTGTATTCACTGTGCTCTGCTGATCTGGTTCTGTGTGTTCTCTGTGGATGGACAAATAGCACTGATGTTTTCTCTGGCTTTTGGTGTTGGTGTTAGTGGTTGGTGGTGTAGTCCTGAAGTTGGTGTTGGTTGGTGATTCAGGACTAGCTGGTTGAGAGGACTTGTTTCATCTCTTGGTTCTGTAGGGCTTTCTGTTGGGAGTGCAGTTTTTTTTTTTTTATTCCAGAGTTTGATGGCTCTTTTTTCAGTGTGGGATAATAGAGGGAACTGACCTAATTCTGCCCTGCACGTGTCATTTAATGAGCTCCTCTGGATTCAGAGGATACTCCTGCAGAACTTTGTATGCAGTGTTTCAGTCGGGTGTTTGTCCCATTTTTTTCTAATTCATGACTGGTTAGTGGACCTTCAGTTGTTCTTCAGTGATGTGTGAACACATCACCCCCTCTCTCTCTCTCTCTCTCTCTCTCTCTCTGTCTGTCGCTCTCTCTCACTCTAGCTCTGGTGTTCTTCAGTGATGTGTGTGAACACATCTTTCTCTGCTCAAGGCAGAGGAGGGGAAGGAGTGGGCGGGGCTTCCCGTCCGGCTAGCCTTGTTGTGAACATCTTTTCTGGAAGCCATCTGCAGTGTGCTTATTAGCTTCCTCCACTGGGTGGTGTCTCTGCCACGATGGGACTTAAGCAGAAGCCTCCTACCTGGCTGTGGCTCCTCCCACACAACTCCTCATCTCAGTCGTGCACAAGTTTGGAACAGGATGTTTTGCAAAGTCAAACAGACATTAAACAAGTCTTAGATTATGTATTTATCATGCAATCCTAAAATTAAATAAACTAAATAGACAGATGATCAACTGTCGGAGGGGGGAGGCACATGTGGGTAGGGGAGGGACTTCTTGGTAGGGGGAGTGGTCTGAGTGTGCTTGGAATGGCAGCTTTGCTACAAGGCCAGATTAATCCCCTATTGGTGTGAGTCATTCTAGGCGCTTCCACTTTGCCAAGCAGTTCTGTGTGTGTAAATATGGAACTCGATCTCACTCGCCTGTTGTCAGGCAGATGATTAAGATCTCTTGTAGTAAGAGATGGCTTTGGTTTATTTAGCTGGCTAGGTAACAGATTTACCAGCAAACCATTACTGCGATGACAAACTTGAGGTTGTTTTGACATTTTTGAGACACTTTCCTTCTTAAACAAGTTGACGAAACTCTGATCTCTAATCTTTAGTGGTATGGTGTCATAGAGTCCTGGCACCCTGAAAGCTGTCTTAGTTACTGAGGTTAGGGCTAGGTTTGTAGGAATAGCTAAAGTACACCGCTAAGTGGAAATACCACACTAAAAGTGTGTAGATGTGTGTTTAGTGGTTTGACTGAAACCCTGAGAAAGGAGGTGTTAAAATGAATGTTCATAGTTCCTGGACCAAAATGAATAAGTTCTGTTGTCCTGGGCAGAAGCACACTAATTTAATCTAAAACATCTGAGGTTCTCTTGCGCTACCAAAAACTGTTCAGTATCTTTCAGCAGAGCATGTTGTGCCATATATTCTGTATGTTTGGTTTATTTATTTCCCTTCACAAAGCTGAATTGGACCACGTGGATTTCTTCTCCTCCATGTCCACTGTGCCTGATGTAGGGTTTCCAGGCTGCTGAGTGATCTTGGTGATCTAAATGGCCAGAGAAAATATGAAGTCATGGCCACAGTCTCTGTTTTCCTGTGTGCAAAGGCTTATAAACCACAACAGTGGAGCTATAATATTCTTACTGTGCGTTGGAGATTGCTAGGTGGCATGGGTGAGGTAATTCTCTCGAGGCGCACTGGAACGAAAAAGTCACTTTAAAATCTGGAGCACAAACAAGAAACTTTAATTTCCCTGCTCTAGTCAGGGCAGCCGTCTTGCTGGGATTTCCAGAACTTTTTGCTGGATTCTCCCTCAGAGTGGATTCATGTGGAATTATAGCAACTTGTAGCTTTAAAATTTGTTTTGTTCATGTTGTTTGCAAATTGCTGAATATGTGAAGAGATTTACTCCCTAAAGTACTCCCTAAAGAAAAGATTGTGCTTGTATTTATTTTGACTTTATGTATTTTTTGTCACAGATTGGTATTTTATTTGCAGTGTGTTGTCATTCAGTCACTATTCCCTGTAATCACCAGCCAAATGGAAGCTGTTGCTAGCTGGGCTTAAGTTGATTTATTTCCATGTTAGTCCTGATGAACTCACGTCTCACAGTGAGCTTTAGTGTGCTGCTCTTATCCATGAGCAGGTATGGTGGACTTTACAGAGTGGATGTGAGGAGGAGGAGGATGTTGTGATGAAGATAAGGTTTTAATGGAGATCTGAAGCGACGTAGGTCTGTTCCCGCTTCTCTCTCACTGTGTGTGCACCAGGTACATTTAGGGACATTGTTTCATCTGAGTGATTTGCATTTACATGCACACACACACACACACACACACACATACACACACACACACACACACACACACACACACACGCATGCAGAGAGCCTCCAAAAAAGGGATTATGCTGATTAAGCCCTACTGGCCACAATTGCAACCTCACGACACACACACACACACTTTTTCCGTTCCTGTACCCAAAGGAGATGAAGCATGAAAAATCCAAATCTAACACACACACACACACACACACACACACACACACACACACTGCTCAGAAATGACAAGGACATACTGGCGCCACATGTGGTCATCTCTGGTCACTTCTGTGTGTTGTGAGCCTGGCCAGTGTGTTTGTTCCTGCCTCCGGTCCCGCCTCAATCCCCGTCCCTTCAGCAGAGCTCGGTGTTCTCCAGACCCGCCCCAATCCCTGCCCCTTCAGCAGAGCTCAGTGTTCTCCAGCCCCGCCCCAATCCCCGCCCCTTCAGCAGAGCTCGGTGTTCTCCAGACCCGCCCCAATCCCTGGCCCTTCAGCAGAGCTCGGTGTTCTCCAGCCCTGCCTCAATCCCTGTCCCTTCAGCATGCACCACAGCACAGGACTTCCTGGTCACTCCCTGCAAAAACTTCCATCTCAAGCTGATTTAACTTGTTAGCCTATCAGCAAGCATTTCACCAGCTTCTTCAGGTGTCTGGTAGCAGGAGAACGTGCGCCAGACGGCGCTGGGACTGGCCAGTCACTGGCTGGAAGTGAAGGACAATAATGGAAGTGATGGAAATGTTTTACATCATATTTTATTTCAAACAGTTTCTCCAGTTGTTTCTCCTAAACACGTTCCAGTTTTTTTATTAGTTTTTTTGTGGGTTTTGTTTTGGTTTTGCTGTTTTAGTTTTGCTGATTCCTATTTTTGAATTCATGTTATGTCTGTGTTTAAATCTAGAGGTTTTCTTTTTCCTGGTCACGGTTCTGCACATTTTCCTCTACGACTCATTCACCTGTTGCAGTGCTGATTGCTTCGGATTTGCTTCAGCACAAAGTCAACTAAGGGTGAAATATTCAAACACTTTGCCATTGAAAACTCTCCATTCATCTTTTATATTTCAGCAGACCTGGAACTAGTTTCTTCTGTCATTTCTTTCTTTTTGGTCTCCTTCCTCCTTTTTTGTCTGTGTGTCTGTCCTTTCAGACCTCAGATAAGTCCCTCTGTGGGAGTGATAGTTCCTGCAGGACCCCCACCCCCAAAGCTGCAATTAAAAGTCCTAAAGTCTGCCTATTTTCAAATGAAAAGCCCTTACTGATCTTGCTTTTTTTTTTTTTAGAGGAAAAACCACATGCTCGTGTGAGATGTGCGCTGGCTAACCTTTGCGGGAAAGAGCAGGCCTCCTTCTGGGACCCATTTGTTATGGCAGTGTAGCGGCCAATGAGAGACAGGAATGAGAAAAGTTTTTTTATGGGGGAGGGTGGAGGTGCTGCAACATTCTGTTCTCCATTGCATCACCACGGTAACAGGGGTTTCTTCACTTTGTCCCAAGCATAAATGTCACGACTCCCAACTGAGTCTCGAGAGCATCTTCTCTCTCTGGACAATCTTCATGCAACCTGCAACTGTCTTTCATTAAAAGCTCCCGACATGGTTGCAGAGAGAGAGAAAGAGTGAGATAGACAGAGATAGACAGAGAGAGAGAGAGAGAGAGAGAGAGAGAGAGAGAGAGAGAAAGAGAGAGAGAGAAAGAGAAAGAAAGAGTGAGAAAAAAGGAGATTATTTAGGTTATTCTCTGGAGAAAGAGAAAAGATTGCGAGAGAGAATGAGAGAGAGAAAAATAGAGCACATTTGAAAACCAAACAGACTTTGATATCAGGTGCGTTGGTGAGACCATGTACCCCAACCACGTCTGGGGATTTAGCCAGGAAGTAAACAACTCCAGGATCAGCTCGAACAATTACAGACGCGCCTCTGCTTCCGACACGTCTACCGCTGGGCCTCGTCCTGGAACGAGCCGCATGGCGCACTGACGCTGAGGAGTGTTTCCCAAGAACTACCCGCCCAGCAGTGGCGTTTGAGCCGCCGAACACTGGAGGTGATGCTGACGGATGGTGGATCTCTAACTTCACACTGATTGTAAAGATTCAAGCGAGTCGCTGGTGCACCTGCCGGGTGGTGTTCAGGAGTGCTACGCCTGCCTTCGTTCACCTCCTGTGATTTGGCAGCATTATTCCAGGCAAGAGAGGCGAGAGACGTGCACACCACGCTTGCCCCAGCCAGACACTCCACCTCTGTGCCGGGTGGAGGGGCGTGGTGAGTTCCTGTTGCTGTCGGCTAATTGGAGAGCATATAATTACTATGACAACAGTGGCATGCGCTTGATTAAATAGTTGTTGCTGGCGGTTGAGTTCTCAGCCTCTTTCACTCCTGTATGAAAACAAGCTTCATGCTAAATTATTAGAAGAAGCTTTTGAGGAGAAGAAAAGGGAGAATGTCAGTGTCTGACATTCTGTCTTTAATCAAGGTAAAAGCAACCGGTGTTGAACCGTACAAACATGTAGCTTCTCTGATTTCTCCACTGAAGTGTTGTCATTCTATCACCACCGTATCCAAGGTAACAGTTATTAGCTTAATCAGCCCTGCATTCTGAATATTGACAAGGTTTTCAGAGGCCATGAAAGCGATGCTCTCTTTCTGGGTGATGCCTAAATAGCTCTATATATAGACAGATATAACATTACCATTACACTTCTGTGTACTGAAGCTGTGATATGTCGGGCTACATATTAAAACCCTTTTATTAAGTATCTTTCAGCTCGATGCTTAATAACCCAGCCTCATGATTTTTGCAGCACACTTTAAACCAGACATTTCTGTTGTGTCCTGCACACACACACGGACACACACATACACACACACACCCTCCCTGTCCTGCTCTGCTGTGTGTCCTGTACACCCTTCTGTCCTGCTGTACATTGCCCTCATGAGTGTGTGTGTGTGTGTGTGTGTGTTAGAACAAGGCAGGGATAAAAGTGCAGGGTGGTGGGCCCTCCACACCCGGCTTACAAACATCTGCTGTACATGATACAACCTGACTGGAAACTATGAAGTGGAATATGAAGGCAAATTTATATTTAATGCACTGTGCATTTCCACAGGTCTCCATGCATCTTCAAAACAAAGTCAAGCTTTCACGTCAAGCTCTCCCTCGTTGGAGTGAAAATTATATCTGATTTATTCGAGGCCTTGTTGTTCTGGGTAAACACTCTCATAAGGAAATATTGTAGAAGCTATATGACTCATACATGCCTGTATGTCAAAGAATAATCAGCACTTTGACTCTATAGTAATGAACTCTGTGTGTGTGAGAAGAGACCTGCAGGAGCCATTCTTTCACAGTATCATACTATGCACAACAGCCCTGTAATTCCAGCATAGTAATCTCTCTATCTCTCTCTCTCTCTCTCTCTCTTATATGCACACATACTCCTTCCTAACATCAGTTTGTTAATGGTTCACCTTGTCCATGGTTACCCAGTGCTTTGTGTGTCTCTGAGGGTCGTGTGCTCAGTAGAAGGACTGTGGTCCTCTGTTTAATTGTTACGGTGGTGAACCTGGAGCTCAGCCCAGCATCACAGATGTTGAGATGCAGAAATAAATGGAAGATTTTGGTTTTGTCATTACTAATATTAGTGATGTTCCTGCTCTATCATGATCTAATCAACTGCTTGAGCTACTTAACTACAGTCAGTCAGAGTAGACCTAAATAGATAGAGTGAGAATGTGAGCAGTGGTGTGAGGAACAGCTGAATTTATCGCTCTGATGTTGGTGGAAAGGCCCAGTGAGGACCAGCTGTGTGTGAAGCCCTGTAGCTCGTGTTCAGGAGCGCCATCCTGAACGATGCGGACAGTTCCTATTGGCCTGTATTTTTCACATTTCTCAAGGTTTCATTAGACTCTGAATATTTTGATGCTGTTTCGTCTCATGCGAAATGAGAAATGTCTTTCGTTTTATTGAAACAGAAAGGGAGGTCTGTGGATCTGTTCTTTTTGTGTTTTCTTTTTTTCCTTTTTCCGTAGTTTTGCTCCTGAGTTACAAAATCACTGCTCTGATGTCTGACGCCAGCAACACACGACTGTTTCACTCAGTTCTCATTAAGCCCAGCGACCTGTACTAAAATAAGTCTGTCCCACCCCACGCTTGCTCAGATACGCAGAGACCCTCAGCCTCGCTGGCCCGCGGTTCTACGCGCGTCACTGCACCAGGTGAACATCACACAGTACCAGCTTTTACACGTGGTGCTGAGGATGCCACCATGCGTCTCCCTGCCTCTCCAGGGTGAGTTTGATGTCTGCTGCACCCATTTTGAAGGTGCAGACAGTTTGATCGGTCTTAATGCACAGCCTGTGCTGGCTTCAGTAAACTTAGCCCTTGATGAGACACCGGTCCAGATGAAATCCCTGCCTGCCTCCTCCAGACCAGTTAGCTGGTGTGTTTACAGACGTTTCTAATGAATCTCTGGCCTTGTCCACCCTTGCTTTAAACAGTCCTTCACTGTTCCCGTGTCCATGCATAATTAGGTAACATGTTTACAGGACTGCTGTCCTGTGGCATTAACTCCTCTCATCAGCAAGTGCTTTGAGAGACACGTCAACGGCGTTATCGGCTCTTTGATTCCTACAGCATCATCTAAACATCATCTTCTGTAGATCTACGGCGGGTTTGATTTCCATTGCACACAGTATTCACCCATCTGGAAAGCAGGACCAACTATGTGAGGATGCTGTTCGTGGACTGGATTTCAGTGTTTGGGTCCCGTGGAAATGCTCAGAACTGGTCAGTAAGCTGAAGGATCTGCGTCTAAATGCATCGCAACTGGACCTTCAGCCTCCCGATTGACCAGCAGCAGGTGGTGAGGATGAGTGTCAGCATACACACAGGCTCTTTTGTGCTCTTGCTACACCTGTGACTGTGTTGACAAATACAGTTCGAATCTCGGGTTCAGATTCAGTGATGACACCACTGTCATAGGCCTGGTCACAGACGGTGATGAGGCTGTGTACAGAGATGAAGGTACCAGCGCGTCACAGTGGTGCCATGAAAACAATCTTAGCTTCAACAAATCATAAGAATAAATCACACATTACACTGCTAATAAATCACACATTCCAGTCCTTTGTCTCGGTCTCCACAGCAGAGGACATGTTGCTGCAGTGGTAACAGTCTCCACAACCTGATACAGTTTCACTTGAAAATATTCAGCTTGTTGTACTCCAGCCACTCTACAGAGAGTGGTCTAACCAGTAACCTCGGAAAATGTCTGCAGAGAATTTTACAAACAGACCAGAGGATTATGGGAAGTGAGCTTCTCTTCCTCCAGGACATCTACACCACACAATGTCTGAAAAGTTTGTGGTGGTTTGTGAAGGATCCTAACCATCTGAAGGGTAGGCTGGGTTCAGGTAGATGTCACCGTAACCTCTTTGCCCTTCCCCCCCGTCTGCTGTGCCTTCAGTCACAACAACACTGGTTGCTATAGCAACTTCATGTATCTTAATTCACAGCATTCACCATCACACACTGTACTGTACATACAAATTCTGTGGACACAACTTTGCATATTATTTTGCATATGCGTATGTATTTGCACATTTATAACTATATTTACTCATGTTTATAGTATCTTATACAGCTTTCCCCTTCACACTCTCACCCTCTGCACATGTTGGGTCTGGCATATTAGAATTTCACTTGCTTTTATGCTACACTTATAAACTGTTTGATTATGATGTGAGTGTGTGTATATATATATTCAAAATGTATTGCTTTGCA
>JAOYMR010000600.1:1403-34828 GCA_025802075.1 Tenebrosternarchus preto
AGCACTGTAGTTCAGGTGCAGTGAGTTCTGTAACCAGCACTGTAGTACAGGTGCAGTGAGTTCTGTAACCAGCACTGTAGTACAGGTGCAGTGAGCTCCCAGTGCTTCTCTAAGACACAGCTCTTCAACTTGAGCTTTGCACAAGGACATTTTAAATGTCCCTACATCTTAATGGTAATCAAGATCTCCCTGGCGTTTGTGGAGTGATTCTTCATTCCCTGCTTACATACACACACACACACACACACACACACACACACACACATACACACACATACACACTCTCCTAAAGAGGTCCATTCACCATGTCATTGATCAAAACAGTCACTGCTTATTCATGAGACACCAAGCAAGCGGCACACATTATTCATACTGATTACAGGCAACAGAGATCGCAGGAATAGAGTTTGCAAATGAGCAGATCAGCGACACTCTGCGTATGTGTGTGTGTGTGGTGGGTGTGTATATCGCTGTTTGTTTGTGTGTTGCTGTATTCATTAATGCATCTCTGAATTTCTGGTGATGTAGCACACGCAGACATTAGCAGTATAACAACTATACACACTGAAATACTCACCCACACACAGACACACACACACACACACACACACACACATACTCTAGAACACACTAACACACACACACAACTTTTAGAAACAAGGACAGAATATGCTAATGTACTGCAGTGTGTATTAATGTCTGTAGTGTGTATGTGCTGTAGGTGCAGTGCATGCACACGTGTGTGTGTGTGTGTGTGTGTGTGCATGTGTGTGTGGTGTGTGTTTGTGAGGATACTGTTGGATTATAAATAGTGCATGTATGAGTGTATGTCAGGGAGCTGGTGGATTATAAACAGGCGTGTGTGAGTGTGTGTGTGTGTGTGCGTGTGCGTGTGCGTGTGCGTGTGCGTGTGTGCATGCTCATGTGTGTCTGCCCAGTTGCCACTGTTGGGCCCCTGAGCAAGGCCCCTTAACTCTCAATTGCTCAAGATATATTCATTCATAATTGTAAGTTACTTTGGATAAAAGTATCAGTCAAATGTTGTAAATGTAAATAAACACTGCCCTCACAAGTAGAACCTCCAGGTCTCTTTGAAGGTTCTTAAAATGACCAAGATTCATTTTACAGTGCTAGCAGACCAATGTGGAAATTGGTTCTGTGGTGTGAGTGGACAGAGTGAGGGACAGGTTTTCATCTGCTGTGAGTGAGGACAGCCCTGGAAAGAGGGGGCAGAGTGAGCGACAGGCTGATGGTGAGCTGCTGTATTGTCTTGCTGCATTGGTACTGGGAGGAGCTGAAGTTTGTCCATGTGTTGCTGTGAGAAGAGATGTGAAGCTCTGTGTCCCACTTCAGTGGAGCCTGGTGGCTTTTTCCATGTTCTCTTCACTGTTTTATTCAGTTTTATATCAAACGCAAAGTGTAAAGGTGCTTTACTCTCTGTCAGGTGTGTCTGATCATAGAGACAGTTTGGATAAATGTCCATATGATGTGTACTGTAGAGTACAGAACTGTACATTATAGTATTGTAGAGTATAGAACTGTACATTATAGTATTGTAGAGTACAGAACTGTACAGTACTGTACTACTTTGGCAACATTTGGCAACATGCTGCCATGCCAATAAATCTGATTTTGATTTTTGAGGGGGAGGGAGAGAAGGATAGAGAAAAAGAGAGAGAGAGGAAAAGAGTGACAGAGAGAGAAAGAGAGAGAGAGAGGAAGAGAGAGAGGGGTGAGAAACAAAGCCATTAGCATTAGAGCCCATATGAGCAGATGGTGCATCAGTAAACAGTTAATGGCTGCTGCTTCAGTGGAGACGCTTAGCACAGCATCGGCTAGAGCACCTCCTTCAGCACTCGTGCCAGTCCACCTACACACACACACACACACACACACACACACACACACATACACTCGTACATATGCAGACTCACACATGCATACACAAATATACAAATACACACACACACAAATATGCAAACTCTCACACAGACATATATGCATGCACACATATGTGCATGCACACACATACACACACACACACGTTTCCATATTTATATGATTTTTTTATGCAGTTTAATCATGCCAGTGTGCTGAACTGCCTCTGGTTTATTCTACATAGGTGACGAATTAAAGCTGTTTTAACTGCATGCAGTCTTTTGAGTGTATGATTCCATCTGCCTGGCCACCTCACTCAGACTGCTCACACACACACACACCAACACAGAAGCATCCAGAATATCAGCACTCTAAAACACAGTAACCAGAGTGCTGCTTTCTCTTACTAGTCTTGAAGTGAGAGTGTGAGGTAATCTTCTGCCCATCTACAGGTACAGGTACAGATACCTAGAGCCTACATTCATCTATACTACAGCTATTCTCTCTCTCTATGTCTCCCCCCTCTCCCTCTCTCTCTCTCTCTCTCTCTCTCTCTCTCTCTCTGTGTGACTAGAATGCTTGCTCTCTGGTGAATCTAACCTGCCACACAGGCACCAGGCTGACACACATTTCTCTTTCACGGTGCCCTCTTTTCTAAGTGAACGGGTGCATCTCCTTGGCAATCTGATGTGGTTTGTTTAAGCTTTGTTCTTGTACAAAGGAGGAGAGACGGCCAGCAAAGCTCTGAGGAGACTGAGCAGGCAGAAAATGGTTCGCATTTAACAGCCTACACGTCTTCAGTTACAATCAGCTGTCTGTGTCACCCAGTTTTGATCTGTTTTCGAGTGCTTTGCGTTTGAGAGAGAAAACCTATGTCTGCGCTTTGCAAAACTCTGCCCCCTAGTGTCCAAACCAAGTTTTTTGTTATACAATAGTTCCCTGGAGACGCACAAAGCCATACATTTCAGATGGAATCAGACACCATCCCAGCACATTCTTCATCCCATAATCTGTAAAAGCCCCTTTTTTTTCAAGGCGTATTAAAACTCCGTATTGTAAAGAGAAGCACACGGTTTTAAACTGACTGACTGGAAGGTTTGCAACCAGCATCCTGATTATTTGTTCTTCTGTTTCAGGTATGACGAATGTGTGGGACCTGGCGCCACCCAGATATACGTGCCCACGGACGACCCTCCTCCCTACTCTCTCACCGATCCATGCCGCAGAGATCAGCTCCCTCCCACACTCTCCTACCTGCAGGAGCAGGAGATTCCTGCGGCTGCTTGTTGGTTCTCCGCTAGCAGGAGTTCCCAGTATCCAATCAGACTGCAGAACTCGTCGGCCTCTCTTTCAGCCATGCCCCTGGAGGCAGCACCTCCATATGAGGCAGTGGTAGGGGAGCAGAGTCAGCCACTTCCTCTCATACCCATGGACCTGCTGAAACTCACAGCCGAAGAGAGCGACTCTCAGCTGCCCGTGCCACAACCTGTCCTCTAGGATCTCTGCCCCCATACACAGACAGGCAGGAACACTCCAGGTCTCATCCTTCCCTAGCTTTGAGAGGGGCTTGGATAGGTCTCTTCTGATTGGCTCAGGTCATGACATCAGCGGAGGATAGAGAATTATCGAAGCATAGAAGCAAGACCTCACTGCAATACACCTCCAGAACAGTTACCTCTCATATCAGCCCAGCTGCAAGGGCTGTCTCTAGAAACCAGACCCGCTCTGATCCAATCACCCGGACGTTCACTGGGAACCAGACCCGCCCTGATCCAATCACCAGAACCTTTACTGGGAACTAGACCTGCCCTAACCCAGTCACCAGAACCTTTACTAGGAACTAGACCTGTCCTAACCCAGTCACCAGAACTTTTACTGGGAACCAGACCCACCCTAACCCAGTCACCAGAACTTTTACTGGGAACTAGACCTGCCCTAACCCAGTCAACAGGACCTTCACTGGAAACCAGACCCACCCTAATCCAGTCACCAAAATCTTCACTGGGAATCAGACCCGCCCTAACCCAGTCACCAGAACCTTCCCTGGGAATCAGACCCGCCCTAATCCCGTCACAAGAACTTTTACTGGGAACCAGACCCACCCTAACCCAGTCAACAGGACATTCACTGGGAACCAGACCCACCCTAACCCAGTCACCAGAATCTTCCCTGGGAATCAGACCCGCCCTAATCCACTCACCGGAACTTTTACTGGGAATCAGACCCACCCTAACCCAGTCACCAGAACCTTTACTGGGACTCCACCCTCCCTAACCCAGTCACCAGAACCTTTACTGGGACCTACACCTGCCCTAACCCAGTCACCACATCCTTCACTGGGAACCAGAGGTGCTGCTGTGGACATTCAGAGCGATGAGTCCTTTAATGGAAAACTTAATTATGTAATCACACCCTCAGTGTTTTACGTGCATCTATGACGTCTATGTCTTCAAATTTACGCTGCACTTCACATGCTGTCCAGAAAAAAACTAGATATCTGCCCTAAAGCTTCAGAACTGCCCTGGAACGTAGCATGCTGGTTATCAAATAACACTGATTTCAATAATAAATTCGCTGACATATAAACAGGGCCCTCTGAGTGATGTTGCATAGTGTTTGCTCTCTAAACTGCCAGTGCTGGGCATGGAATATCAAAGTGGGAAAGTGACTAGTTTAAAAACATAGAATAGATTTATATATGACCATGAAATTGGTCACATATAAGTTTTAATAAAACATTGAAATAGGTGTATAGTTTTAGAGTGGGCAGATTAGCCTTTTTCTCTCTGTGTGATGATATCTGTGGGTTTCATTTGTGGTGCACGTGCACCTAAAAAGATTTAACAACTGATCTTTTTTGTTACCTGAAAAAAAAAACATTTTTGTTATGACAATATTTTATAAGTTTCAGTGATTAAAATATACATCTTAACAGAATAGAAATGTGAGAAGCTCTACAATAGCCTGGCAGGGCTGTAATGTGAGTGAAGACTGTTCCTTTTGATACATCCATCTTCCTCTCTTTAACTTTGTTTATTCTGTAAAACTCACTGTGATCTCAGTTTTTTTTCCCTGTTTTCCTCATGGAGAAATGCTTAAAACCCTCTCTGAGAATCTTTCTTGAACCGTTCAACTTTCCACTGTTGTCTGTCACGAGCACAAGGAAAGGTGCCACCTACAACTGCAAACAACCAGACAGCAAAGGTTTGCCGAGACCACAGTTTAAACCCACTTTACCAAAGCATAGAAATGGCTGTGTGTGAATAATATAGTTTATTGTGTATATCCAGATATTACAGCATGAGGTAAAAATGGATTTAACTGACAGATTTCTTTGATTAAAATAGTTATTTTACTGTACAGCTTTAGTTTCAGAATGTTCTCTAAAATATTCGGACCAAGGCTCATCTCACTCCGCTGTGTTTTGTAGTAAATGTTCCAGCTGCTGTCCACTGTTTTCCTCATATGAATGAGCTGTTATAAACCATATGAATGAGCTGTTATAAACCAGTAATATACTCTGTGGCTATAAACTTGGAGAACAGCAGGGAGGCAAACCTCACTGTCATTTTTGATCTTTTAGGTCTTTCACACAAGCAATAGAATTTTTTTTAAAAAGGACCAATCAGACAGGCTCCCAGCGGGAGGGGGGGGGTTGTTTCATCCGCAAAGAACGTTTACTAATGTATGTCGCCTTACAACCTTTTAATACAGAAACTCTTTCATGTTTTTCTGCTGCCCTCTTACAGAAGGAGAATAAACCGGATGCATAACTGTATTTGTGGTCTAGTGAAAAGCAGTTCAGAGCGGAGATGAATCCTAAATAGCCCCATACTCTTTAGATATTTGGTTGGAGAGGTTCCTGTTAAAAAGCTCTTTATGAATTTGACCAGTACTGAAACGTTATGGAATCGTTCCTGTTCCAACATGAGTCAGTATTAGCCAAAGGTTCCTGATGTAGCTTTGTTACTTGAAAATATTTCCAGAGAATCCATATTACTTGACTAATTTATTCACTAGTTTATTCAGTGTGTATAGCTGTCGTTCAATGCAATTACTAAATGTCCAACAAGGTTAAACAAAGAACATATTCTTTTTGCGCTATATCTTTTCTGGAGGTATAGCCTCACAGCTGTGATTGGTCATATGACTGCACAAAAGGCTTCCTGTAGTCAGTTCTATTGTTACCACGCTGTGCACGCTGTGGTATGATGAGTGTTAATTTGCCTCAAAATTCTGTTTTTGAAAATTCCACTCCACTTCTTCCCCAGAGTTCAGATCAACCTTAACACGTAGTGTTTACCTGCTGGTAGCAAACTGGGATTAAAGCCCGTTTTGAGATGTTTTGTCGGAGTAGTAGACGTACGGTTTCTCTTTCAATGTTGTGCTCAGCGGTAAGAAATGACTACGTTTAAATTACCTGCAGATCCAATGAATGTTTTGTATTAGAGCAGATCCCTTTCCTACTGTATACTTAAAAAATAAAAACCTGATTCTCTTTGATTATCTGTCTACAGAAGAGTCTTTGACAGACACTGAAGGGCTTTGGATTATTTATGGCAACTAGCTTTCTTGTCAACAGCATTTTCAGGTGAAAAATAAATATGCACACACCCAACATCTTGCTAGACAACATTTCTTCCTTACCAATTTTCCCGAGACTGAAGCTGTGCTGATGCTGGCCTCTGTGCTGACTATTTTGATTATTTATATATTTTCGCATGGAAAACCACCTGGGTGTTCAATTCCCTCTCTCTCTCTCTCTCCCTCTCCTCTCATTTTTTTAAATCATCAAAGCTTCATAGGCATGAATGTTACAAATTTTATTACTACCAAATTAACAAAAAAAAAAAAAAAAATTAATAATCAGGAATAAAATGAAAGCATGCTATTTATGAAATGATTGGCAGTTCCTTAGGCTGTGACGAGATGCCAAAGATCTGCCGATTGTATGATCAGACCAGTGTTACTTTATTCCTGTTCACTAGGAACTCTAGATGCTTCAGGTGTATAGAACGGGTTTCTAATTGGTTCGTATTTGGGCCACTCGGTGAGGAAGTGCAGGTGTGTCTCCAGCTCTCCCAGGAAGCAGTGAGAGAACAGTCTGTCTGGATAGCAGGTCTGTCTGGGTTCACTGGTCAGACTGTGCTCACTGAGTCTGGATGCTGTCAGTATTGAAAACAATGAAAATGTCTTTCCTGGGATATTGTAGTAACTTACCAAATTTATCCCCAGGTGCTATGAACCTGCCAATCAATATGAAGGAGAAAAGTTTTAGGATAGTCCATTTATATTTAGGGTTCATTTATATTTATGTTCATTTCTGACCTCTGAGGTTTTTGTTTTTTGCATGTTTTATCATGGTCCACAGTTCATCAGATGAGGCTTAGCATCTACTTTATGTTTCATCTTATAATCCATTACAGGTGACCTCTTTTTACACAGAGGAGAAGCAGGAAGTAACAGGTTTGTACCATGAAAGTAAGAGTGCTGACTTCAACACTTTTATACAGATCAACAATCGTTCTGGATTCTCCCTTAGGAGTTTCTGCTTTGTTTAAACTGCTTCAGTGTGTTTCAGAATGGGCTACTGAGTGATGCTACTTTCTCTGTAAAGCAGCAAGGATAACGGTTTGTTTTCACAGCTAATTTACAGGCTGATTGATTGAAATCTTGGAGACAACTAGTCCAAAGCACCTTTAACTTTAGCTGTTTAGCCTAGTTTAGCTTTAGCAGTTTAATTTAGTTTTTGGTTAGCTTTAGCCTTGCTGCCACACTCAGAATACTAACATCTACTATAAAAAAAAAAAAACATATTTCACTGCTGCCATTATGACTGATGTTGAGAGAGTAAGATCTTCCTCCTGGTCTCCACTGATGGTCCAATTCTCTTGTGGTTTCTCACCAATATCTTTTCATTTCTCTCAGATGCCTTTTGGTTTTGGCCTGTTTTTTTAGATTTTGTCCTTACATATTAATGTTTCTTGAAGTCATTTCACATTGTCATTTTCTACCTCTCTCAGGTATGTGTAAAACCTGTAGATTAATACAGAGACGTGACAGGCCCTCTCCAAAAGCTCAGCAGATTCCATGATGTGCACTGGGTGCTAGTGGTTCTGTGTTCACTCAAAATTAGATATTGTTTTTTATAAAACAAAAATCTCTCCTGTATTTCATGACTGCTCCAGATTTATCCCTCTTTTCAAACTCCTGGGTTGGTTTTCATGGATGTGTCTGAGCCGTGTTTACCTTCTTGCAAATAACAATATAATCAAGGTCAGGGGAAGTAGGGTTGTGCAGTATGCTTTAGCACCACCTAGTGGATGATAGGGGATCTGCATGTCCACAACTACACATATTTTAACCACCCCCTCTCCAATGAATATGATGGATGTGTTTTCTATTTTTGTTTATTACGTATGGCTTTATCTCTAGTTCACTATATATGTGTCATAAAGAAGGATTTGTTTGTTTATGTTATTGATTTTAGTGAGTGGGAAGAAATATTGTTCTCTACCATTTTTGATTTATGCATGTCTCATTGAATTAAAGTGAATTCTGAATAATTGTTTTGGTGAAAAGAATTAGTGCATTTATCCCTTCAGAATGTGTTTGTCTGTATTATGTATTTTAAAAAGTACAAAATCTGTGTTTGTTCATTTTAAGGTAAATGTTAATGAAAGTAAAGCTTGGGGTTGGATGTTAGTGGGGATGGTGGAGGTTGAGAGGAGGAGTTGGATGTTAGTGGGGTGGTGGGTGGAGGGGTTGGTGTTAATGGGAGTGGTGGATGGAGGACTGTAGGAGGAGGGGTTGGATGTTAGTGGCGGTGATGTGTGGAGGAGTGTGGGTGGAGGGATTAAAGGCGTGAGCCCTAGTCTATACTTCCTGCTCTTTGATCTTCTTTTCTTGATGCTGTGTTAAGAACGGCTTGACTGAGTCTCTGACTAGCTCTCACTGATAAAGCCCTTGTGTATCTAACAATTACTGACCTCTGCATTTGAAGTGTCCCAGGTCCACTCACCACAGTCCACAAAATATTCATGTTTAGTTTTACACTTTTGTCCACAGTGACAGTAATGTAACAACAGTAGGATTCTTATCAGGACATGTTGACTTTTCAGATGTTAATAACTACATGTGCCTCCAGCAGATATTTCTCAGTTTCCTGAGAGCAGCACACCAGCCTACTAATTCCTGCCACAGGAAGTGCAAATCTGTGTTTACCGCACAGGGAGAACAGAAGAGAGGTGCTGTAGTGTCCAGTCCCAGAGTCCCTTCCTCCATATTCCAGATTCAACATGGCAACTCACTGTGATTCCTAGGCGAGTCATGCACTGGGTTCACGTGCACTGGGCTCACGTCCCTTGAGTCACATGCACTGGGGTCACGTGCACACCCTGACAGCTTTCTAGATGAAGGCAGGGTTGTGTGTCTGATGTCTGATGTCTCTCTTCTACAAAAGTCAGAGGAGATCATCGATTTAGGTTTTTCACTTTACATTTTCATAAAACTTGAAAGTACTACGCCACCTGGTGGCAGTGTCCTTTCTAGGTAAAGAAAATTATTTTTTCTCCCCCTCTAGATGTCAGTATTTTATCTGAAACTCGCTCGAAACAGGAAACAATGCATCCTTGCCTTCAAGATATCAAGCCGGTTTTACAGGATTTTACTACAATAAATAATTTTATCTTATATTCAAAAATGACTTAATTCATTTTTACAACAAGACCATTTTTGAACCCGCGTTAAGGATTGGCCGAGCGGTCCGGTATCCGCGCGGTTGCTAGGTTCCCCGATCTAGCTTCATATAAACCAAAGGACCACCAGCCCCAATAGACTTCGGTCTTTCGACGCCTTTAAGTAGACTGGAGTGCAAACCGCCGCTGATGCTCAGCCGGAGGGGTAGGCAGAGCCTACCTGCAAATTTGCACCATCCTGCTTTATTTGCATACTATCTAAGCCTACTTTCGCTTCCTTGTTTTAAAGGTTCGGAACGGGTGGTAAGATATATTCGCATGACAAACAAAATAAAACATGACCAACAGTATTGGTGATCAATCTGTCACGCGTAAAGAAGTGTTTGATAGTTATTTGATGTACTATAGCAGTGTTTGGTCTCAAGGAAATGGCAAAGTATGCAACGATACACAGGTGACAGAACGCGCGAAGCATGTGCTGACAGAAGCCGATCCCGCGGCGAGATTCTCCGTGCTAACCTTCTACCCGACGCTCTCCGAGTGTGTACAGTACACCGCCAGAGACTGCAGAAATTCTCTCTTTCGTTTTATAAAAGTTGCCGAAATGTTGGAAACGCTCTGTATCAACTTGTTTCTGTTCCCGTGGAAGAAAGAGTTCAAAACATTGAAGGTAATTTTCTTTCAGTGTTGAATTATGTAATATATTAGTTACGTTTTCTGTTTGTCTTAAATAAGATTTTTACAAATATTTTATTCATATATATTAAATTATGTCCGCTACAAGTTCCTTCTATGTTTTTAAAGAAGTGAAACTAAGCCCATACCACCCGTGTCAGTCTGAAGTAGTTACACGTGTTCTTGTAACCTTGCAAATGATATGTGAAATCCTCTTGTCTTCTTTTAGAAATTTACTGGTCAGTTCGTATATAACATTCAGCCGGTGCTACCGCAAGAAACTACCAAGGGTATTCTCCAACGTATTGGTTACTGCTTTGAAAATGACACGGAGTATAAACTGTCAGGTCATGTCGACCTACACATGGTCAAAACGATGGGGTTTGAGCTTTTTCTCGCGAGGCTGGAATGCGAGCACCTGCTGGAGGTTATGGGGCAAAGGCCTCATGCTGAGTGTCTAGAGATCCTCAATAGCAGAGCCTCTCCTCACTGCCTGGAGAGGAGTGTGGATTCCATCGCAGACCGACATACTGGTGAGGCTCCCAGCGAGAGGCAGGAGGTTGGGAAGGGGGGCGGAATGCGTGAGGAGACTTTCGTGTTAAATCCAGGGTCTTCCCAGGACATCCTCCAGAGCATCAGGCCTTCCAGCCTGGGAGCTCAGGACATGCAGGACACTGCAGGCTCTGCAGAGGTGAGACCTCCACAGGCCTTTATGAGTGATGATAAGTCCCTCCTAGAGATGAAGGAGAATTATCCAGACCTGGCTTTCAGGCTGAAACCCATCTTCAAAAATCTTCAGACAGCTCCTAAGAGCAAAGATTGGCTGAAAGACCCTGCAATGTCACTGATGCACACAGTCAGTACGGGCACGAGTGCAGTCAGTACTGACACGAGCACAGTCAGTACTGACATGAGTGGTCCACAGTCCATCGCCTTGCACACAGAGTCTACCACAGCTCACAGAAAACTACAATTTCCAGAGCCAGCCATCATTCCTCAGTCAACAGAGGAAAAGCAGCCTTGTGTGCTCCGAGGGGTGTCTTCACTACAAAATTCAGCTTTCAGCCCGGAAGATACAGCAGAGGTAATGGAGCTGACAGAGCAGCTGGGTCAACTGCAGCTGAAGGGTTTCAGCGCTGACGAGCCCCTCAAATACCCCACAGAGGAGACGGCACGGGCCCAGCAGGGTCTCGGTTGCCGTGACCATGATGCTCCATCAACCCTGTGCTCCCCCACAAAGACGAACCAGGCAATGCCGAGTGGTTCTTCAAAGGAGCCGTCCTTCAGCTCCAGTCCTGCAGAGCCTCCCCAGGACGACCCCATCAAAGAGCCCCCACACTCATTCTACATCCCTAACTGTCTGAGTGGGTGTAGCCCAGAAGTTGCGCCCCCTACAGACAAGCAGGGAGAACTCCAGCCTACTGAGCAATGGCCACACTGTCTATAGGTGTTGGCTGCAGGTGTGTAAAACACCTGATTATAATAATGAATTCACTGCCTTTACAGTAAAAATAAAACTTCAACACATACCTGTAAACACAGACCTTGTTTATCATAATTGAGTCAGAAATGTAGTGTCCTATTATTAGGTTCACACTGATCCGCCTAATGCAGGCTATTCTATGAACTGCGAATCTCTACATGTATAAAGCGGCACTCTCTGGTTAAAGAGTGGTGTTTGACAGTGGGGAACAGGGAGTGACTACTGATTAACAGTGTAATTGGTGCACTATTAAGAATAAACTGATCTTATGTGAGGCTTGAAGGTCACAGGAGAAAGTAAAAGTTTTTTTTTTAACTTGTAAGTGTAAAGCGTTTTATTTTCCTTCCATTTTGTTTCTCAGGTGAATTATTTGTGATGGGGTCAATATATCTGTGCCTTTTACTTGTAGTGAAATTTGCACACACGTTGCACATTGCAGTGTGTTTGACTCTATGTTTAAGTATTAATGTGATGTGGGTTTTTCAATTTAAAAAAATGATGTAACTTTATTTAAAACAGTTATGATGAACAGATTAACACATTATTAAACCATACAAAATCTTCCTGTTGAACATTAGAGAGCTGACCTCCATGTGCCATTTTCAACAATGGTCTATTATGAAGTGCCATTCATAATAGGAATTGTCTTTTTATACATCAAAATAAATTAAACAAGCTTTGCAAATGAACCCTCTCATCCATCAATCCTCTCCTGTTTTCAGTCTAGTATTTTCTATCAGGTAGCTCTCATTTAGACATACTGGTATGTGAGAAGACTTGAGACCCATCTAGGAAAACAATGGGGTCATTCTATTGCTAACAAGGAAACATAAATATGCTCAAATAAGCATCAGAAATTATAGATACAGCAATGCAAAATCTTTTTACCCATAAGTCACTCCTGACAGTGTCGTTAGTGCAGAGTTGCAGAAGTTTCCCTGTCCCAGGTGGTGAGTATTGTTTCTCTAACACTACTGTCCCTGGTCCCCAACACCTGACTCAAACCATCACTCAATCAACAATCATTTAATTAAACCCTTTATGAGTTTAGAATTAATGTGTTACATCAGAAAATACTAAGACAATCAGTGGAGATGCTCTGAAGGCCAAGTGGCAACAGTGGTCATGGTGTAACACTGTTCCACTTCCCGGTTCTTCTGAAGAGCTGCAGTCATATGTGATGAGGTGCTAAAATCTTCTCTCTGTTATCCTCATACTGACGGAGCATCTTCTGAAGGTCATGATCTGCAGGAATGACCTGCACATAAAAACAGACGTCCCTCATGTTCAATCCAGCAATCTTAGTTAAATGAAAATACGCAGAAAGAGAAAATGTAATAACTCACAAGAACTGGGGCAGGAACATTAAATGTGGTCTGGTTTATCAACCAGTCTTCATACAGTTTGTGAATAGCCTCCAGATATTCCTGCAAAGGGAAGAACCCAGCTACTTGTTTACAAGTCGCAGTGGCTTTTGTTTGATTCAGAGTTGTATTCATTTTCTTGAGTTTATGAGAAGTATAAAGGGTTTTTCCTGCTGCTCCTTCTGCCCTACCATGGGTATAACTTTCTCCTCCTCTCTGCACCTCTGCTTCAGACGCTCGAAACACGTCTGCGGTGACGTCTGCAGGTAAACTGGTGCAGAAAAGAAACAAATGACTTAGAAACTGAGGAGATACTGCTGATGCTCGTGGATAGAAGGTAATGAACTAGTGTCACCAGCACACAGAACATCAGCTAGTTTTTTCACTCTCCGTTTCAGATGTTTTATCTGACGTACCTTCCTGCATTTCACTGAAGTAACCACAACAATCAACTTCCCAGAAGTTATAAATATATGCACCATTGCCAGACCAGGCACAATGCTTAATCTATAACAATACAACAGTGACTTTAGATTCAGAATCCAATTACTGCCGTTTACACACACTGTTCACATACTGCTGGGCTGTCAATCACATGGCTGACCACAAAGTTTTGCATTCTGGGGGTAATTTCAGTAATCCTATAAAAACAGCCATTTTCACAGGTCTTCTGTTGCCACCATCAAAACTTAGATCTTACTCATCTTAAACAAATGTAAATATTTGACATCTACTCACAATGAATTCTTCTTAGTTTGTTCAGCATGCTTGTGTGTTTATTTTACCTATTAAGTCTACAGGAATGTCAATGTTCTTGATAATCCAGCTGAACCACTCGCTCAGAACAGCAAAATCCACTTCTGGCATCTTTCCACTGTCATGGAAACAGGGCATAACACCTCCAGACTCAGTCTCATAAATGCACAAGTCTTCCAAGTCAAACTCTATGAACGCCTTCATGAGGCTAGCTACCTTTTGTAAAGGTTTTCCACAAATATGTACTTCGCACTATAGATGGACCTCTCCATCATCCTCACAGGTGCTGACTACAGGGGAAAAAACACAATGATCATCTACAATCTGTAGCCACAGCATTCTTGTTACTGTGGACAGGTATCCATCCAACGCTCTTACCATTGTAGACAGGTGTCTGTCCAACATGGTCAACTGCACATATGTCTGAAGAGTGAGTCCCCATCGAACTGGGTCCTGGTACATCAGAGCCTTTAGGGGGAAAACGTGGTTATATATGTCAATATTAATGGTGCTTTTATACTGAAATTCCTTCACTAGTGCATTAATTGGTTATGGGTGTATCTGGACGTCTGCTCAGCTGCTTATAACCAGACTGGACAATATGACCACTGACCACTATACAGCACACAAACCCTTCTAACCCTAACCCTCCATCCCTAACCCTCCATCCCTAACCCTAACCCTCTAAAGCTAAATCTAACCCTTAATCCCTAACCCTCCATCCCTAACCCTAACCCTTTACAGCCAACACTAACCCTCTAACTCCAACCCTCCATCCCTAACCCTAACCCTCTAAACCTCTATAAACTAGGCATGAGCTGATACAAAAAAAAAACAAATATCACAATAATTACATCGCATTTTATACACTGCCGTTTTACGATATGATATTGTAAATAAAACAAGAAACACACTCCATATGCATTATGCTTCGAAAGAAAATCTTGTAAACAAATAAAATGACGTAAACAGTGAACTGGCACTGCTCAATCTGAGGTACAAAACAAAGTAAAGGTCAGTCCTATAATGCTCCAGAACACTCCACAAAGACTGGCTGAAGCAGAACAAATCAAAACCTTAACCATACTGATAATGTAATTATGGAAGATTTGGTGGAATAGGCCAAAGTGCATATTTTCTCTCCCTACTGCATGCGCTCTGTCACTAGGGAAAATACCTGTACATCAGAAGGTACCTTGAATTAATGCCAATCTACATTTCACTCATTAGAAAACAAACATGACCTGAGACCTGTCTGCCCCATCAAGCTAATTTCAACTGCAGGCTTGCGCTAATTAGAAATTACAGGAAGCTTGTTTGCGGTCAGTTGAGGAAATGCTGTTGATCAAAACATTTAACTTAAAACAGTTAGTTCATGGAATCAACATAATCTAGGATGCCTGAGCAAAATCCTGGTGAGGACTTTTATTTTCTGAAACTGAAATGTTCCACCTCTGCTTATTACTACACGATCTCCACTCTAACGTCACTTGTAAGCGTAAAGTGTTCTGTCCATCATATGTTTCCTGGGAAAGACCTTTACCAGTGGGTTGTGTCCTTGCACGTCTCTCCATTTGGAAATGGGTTCTGTCAGCACCTGCAAAAGGGGCAGCACAGAGATTTCAGATCATTTCCTTTCTGAGAAATGGGCTATATTTTCACAGCAGGCATTAACCCAAAAGCCCACACCCAAGTCAGATGAGGAGAGGTCAGGTAGTGCTGTCTGAGGCTGTATTCAGAATCTTACTTCAGCGTTGCTGGTTTTGCTGAAGTATTCGAGACATGTCGTCTTGCCACTTGCAATGTTTCCCTCAATGAAGATCTGCAAATGCATAATTCTATGTTTAGTTGGCATCCTCCTTAGATTTTGGAGCATAACGATCGTCCACGTTGTATGTCCGTTTACACTTTATCACACATGGCCTGATCGTGACAGCCATGCTTTTGAAGTACATTTAAACGTTCAATTTCTAAAAAGAAAAAAAAAAAAACTCACAACAGATTTCTTCTCCTCGCCATTTCGGACGAGTTTTCCTTGACAGGGAGACAACATAGACAACCTGAGATCGAATTCCGATTCAGTCAGCGGGCTACAAAGGAAAAGCGAAAGCGGAAAGATAGCAATAAACTTGCAAATACACAGCTATCGTCTACCAAGCAAATTAAAATAAAATTAGTGATAGATACAAGCGGCAGAAGACAATACAAATATACATTAGAGGTGCCATGTTAGATTGCCAGAATGCTGGCACAGCTATGCTAGCAATCTAACGAAGAAATCTTTATCGCAAACGCTACAGAACAGCAGGTAGTCGCATTACTTCACAGCACGATGTTAATTCGCCAGGTAACTACGCTTTTGCGTGCGTTTGAGTATAAACCATATAGCATCGCGAGAGAGGGTTTGGTTATTTAAAATCCCAGTTAGCTAGAAGCCTTACTTGAGACAAGATGTTTGCTGCTGCTATGAAATCTGCTCGCCAGAATAAACCCCAAAGAATTATTTGACAGCGCAGGACTTCGACGTAACGTTACTTCTGCGGCCTGGATATTCGGGCAGCAAATATGGGAAATAATCCAACGAAAGCGATTTACAGATCGTCCGATCATTCTGGGTCTACCGGTTTAATCGTCTCATCTGTGCGAAAACGCTGGATTAGATGTTAAAATTAACCATGTGGTGTTATACTTCCGTGTTAGAGGTTATTCACGTCATATGTGTGTTTGTATGGTTTCCGCAAACACACCTTTATTTGAGCAAAGGAAAAAAGACATAAACTAGTGCGCGTGTTCCGGCTTTGTCAATGTATATGTAGTTGTGTAGCAAGTAAAATCCTAATTTAACCTACCGTAAAGATGAAAAGAAAATACTATTTTGAACAATTGTAGTCCATAACACCTTTGCCTTGAAATGTGTATCAATTAATGTTTATAATATGTATACTATCATGAGCGAGATTATATACATGTTTGTTTGGTATGTATACGGATGCGAAATCTCAATAAAAATACTTTGCTCATTGGAATTGTTTTATATCAGATCAACTGCTTGACAAATACAAATACATTAATAATACAACATTAATTTATCATGCTTTCAGTGGTTCAGGTCAGCTTTGTAAAATGTTTTGACTTTTGGATTTCACGCTGTAACATTGTTGCCAGTCCTGGCTGAAATGTCTGAAATCACTTCAGTTGTTACATATGTAGCCTATCTCGTTCTGATACTGGCTGGAGTGTGTACTGATTCATCTTCAGTACTTTTAACAATGCATGAAAACTAGTAATTTACCCATAGATCTACATCACTGTTGCGCAATGATATGAAAACACTGAGTGTTTTTCCCTGAAACTGAGAGGAAGCTGAGAGTATAGCATCAGTTGCGGAAGTAAAGTAAAAAACTTGAGCAAGATAATGCGTGACAAGACGCCCTTGGAGATCAACCTGACCTTCCTGAACTCCAAAAGAGGATTACTGAAAATCGCAGAAATGGTGTGCTACTCAGCAATGTGGAGTAACTGTTGCTAGGCAGGACTGTACTGTAATGTGGAGTAACTGTTGCTAGGCAGGACTGTACTGTAATGTGGAGTAACTGTTGCTAGGCAGGACTGTACTGTAATGTGGAGTATTTGTCGGTAGGCAGGAGTGTTTTTTTCTTTTGCTTTAAAAAATAAAAATTCTAGCTCTGGACCATTAACGTTTCCTTGACAGGTGACGCTCTTCGTGGCTTTTGTGTTTTTCGGGGTGGAATCCTTGCCACTGTACATCGCTGCAACGTGTATGGAGCTCAGCATCACCCTCACTCTGTTCCTGCTCTACCTTCTGAAGCTCAATAAGATGCTGACATTTTTCCTCTGGTCTTTGATCGTGAGAATCTTCTTTTAAACCTAAAAATGGAACTCTTAGATAGGATACATCAGAGTCATGTCTCTGGGTGGTGGCGATAATAATTGCTTGTTATTATTTTTTTTTAAGGATATGTTCAACTCGTTCTTGGCAGCAGTGTTTATGTGCATCATCTGCCTGGTGGCTGTGTTCACTTACACACTGAAAGGCACTTTGGTTGGGGGGGTGAGTGACCTACTCGTTCACACAGAACTGTCTTAGAGGAGAATACAAACATCCTTACAAACATGTATGTACCTACAGAAATGAATCAAGCGTAATGCTTTTGTTTTTTACTATTACTTTTAACACAATGAGAATATTTTTGAAGAAAACTTGCAAATCCACAAGGCCGTTAACTGATGCACAGTCACATGCATTCCCTTCATTCATGTAACACCAATATCTCGCTTTAAAGTGCATTGATTAATTTAAAACAGCTAGACACCAAGTGATCTACCTGATGTGTGGATGATCTCTGATCCACCACTTTGCGCATGTGTCTTGATCTGATGCAGATCTGACAGTACATGCACTTCTGTGTGCTGATCTGATGCTGATCTAACAGCTTCTCTGTGTTTGTGTCCTGATGCTGATCTGGCAGCTTCTGTGTGTTTGCGTTCTGATGTTTCTCTGTGTTTGGCAGATTGTGGGACTTATAGCCTCAGTCCTGTACTTCCTGGACGGATTTCACTTTTTCAGGAAAATAACCTTCAACCTGCCCACAACTGCTTCCTGAATGGAATGTGCAATGCCTGAGCAGATCTCAAATGACCTGATTTCATTTGAGAATACATACCTCTACTGCAACAGTTATCATCTAAATATATGTATGATTCTGTGTGGATTATTCACTGTAGACATAAAAACTTTATCTAATCAATAGCCGTGATAATAATGGATTTTGTTTATTTGCTTGTTTGTTCATAAGTTAAATATATACCTGAAACTTTTGTATCAGTATTTTGATATTTTCTATTGTTGATAGTATTATTGTTTAGCATTACCTGCCAGTCATACATGTATTATTAAAAACAGCATTTGATGTTAATAGCCTTGTACTTTTTACTCCTTGGGGAGCCAGAACTATACGTTTCCGAAAATAATTTATGCTAAAAAAAATATGTTGCATTTACTCTAATTGCCAGAATACAACAAATTAAAAAAAAAATCCTGCTCGCGAAGGATGACTCGACCACGCGCCCACGTTCTCTCGCCGTTTAACGGTTTCGGGTGTCGAAGAATGCAGATGTGGTTCTTTTGTGCGCTACGTTTCCGCACTGTCATTATTTCCGTTTCCACTTCGAAGTATGCTTGTTGCAACTTTGCACTTTTCGCTAATAGGACATCACCGGAGCTATACTGTGACAAGCGCTTTTTGTTGTAATACAGGGGTGTGTATTTTTTCGTACAATGGGAGACATCGAAGCTCCGGACACGAATCAGTCTCGCGCGGGAAGAGTTTTCACTCTTCTTCTGAATAAAGAATTCGTCTCTTCACGGAAAGGACAACTTTTGATAGGCGAAGTGGTACGCTTTCAAGCTGTGATGCTAATAATGTCTATGTTGTTTGTCTTAGTTACACTTAGAATTTCGTAACCGTGAATCAGTGTCGCTGCTTATATAAAGTTTCAAATATCAAAATCAGAAACAGAAAGCATACGCATGATTTGTATGGTCACTTAGAAATTTACCTTATATGAATTTCAGCGGAATGAATGAAAGAACAAGAATTAACTTATCAATGCAGGTCAATCCTTACGCCTCTAACTAATTTTAATGGTCTTGCGCTGCTAGGGTTAAGCGTAAAATGTTTTCAACGTGTTCTCAACGTAATAACAAGGTAAGCTATAAAACATAAATAAATAAAATAAAACAGGCTTGTAGAATATCATTTACGTTGCATGATCTGCAACAACTATGTCTTCCCATGCAATGCTTATACTTAACCCTAATGAATCATTAAGATAACTGAGTTCGCTTAGATTAGCAGACTATGAAATGAAGATAAATAGATCTGCATGCCTTGATCATTTGTGTATAGTCAAAGGAACACACTTATAACTCCACTCCACGCTGTTCCCATGCCCAACGTTTTTTTTTCCTCGTTCAAGCAATAACATACTTTCTGCACACTTTATCTAGCTTTACAACTGAACATCTCATAAGTATCAGCATCCAGTATTATCTCCATAATCCATTAGTATCTCCATAATCACCAGCGATGCATGAGAGGCACTGGTCAGTAGTGTGAGAAGATTGTGTCTGGGACAGTGAGCGTTAAAGGTGGAGTGCAACTCTCCTGCTCCCCGTGCGGTCCAGTTTTGGGCTAAACCCTGTTGGACAGTTTGAGTTTGCATTGTGATCTCATGCTTTAAAGGAACTGCTCGGGTAAGTGACTCAGTCTTAGGGATTCAGCTTCTGAATTGCAACATCTTGGAGGTGGAGATCCACTGAGGAGTGCATGCTAACTACATCTCAGATGTTTAATGCGGAATCGAAGGGACTGCAACTGGATTTCTCTCTCATTGAATCTCGCCCCCATCAACACCGTTAAACAGCATCATTTTCCCCCATAGGAGCCCTTATGTGTTGTCCTGTGTTTCGTCCAGGTCTCGTCCTTCATCAGCTTTGTGTGCTTCTGTGCGTCGTCAGCGGCTGCGTTCGTCACCGCTCCCCTCCTCGCCTTCCTCGCTGCTCTGTTCTTCCACTTCGCATATTCCACCAAGTTCAACGAGCGCTTCAAAAGCTTTCGGTGGCCACTGATGGTGAGCCACACCCACCCAGCCACATCGACACAGCCCTGACCCACCAGCCCTAGATAGTTCTTCACAGGACAGGAGCCTAAATCACAAATTAAAAAATTTAAAAGTAATTAAAACCAGATAACATGGAAATTGTAGGTACTTTAAGCAAAGAAGTTATTGTGATTCTTAACTAACAGTAGTAGTGTTTACCACAGTGTAGTATATTAGAACACTTAAAAACATTGAAGAAAGGCATGTAAGATGGGAGAGTTCGGTCAGAGCACAAGCCACTGACCCCAGCTCAGGGAAAATGCAGTGTAGGGAGGGAAGATGCAGTGTAGGGAGGGAAGATGCAGTGTTGGGAGGAAGGATGCAGTGTAGAGATGGAAGATGCAGTGTAGGGATGGAAGCTGCAGTGTTGGGAGGAAGGATGCAGTGTTGGGAGGAAAGATGCAGTGTAGAGATGGAAGATGCAGTGTAGGGATGGAAGATGCAGTATAGGGATGGAAGATGCAGTTTAGGGATGGAAGATGCAGTGTAGAGAGGAAGTATGCAGTGTTGGGAGGAAGGATGCAGTGTAGGGATGGAAGTTGCAGTGTAGGGATGGAAGATGCAGTGTAGAGAGGGAGTATGCAGTGTTGGGAGGAAGGATGCAGTGTAGGGAGGGAAGATGCAGTGTAGGGATGGAAGATGCAGTGTAGAGAGGGAGGATGCAGTGTAAGCAGGGAGGATACAGTGTAAGCAGGTTGTGCAGTGCTGCTACTGGTTCACACTTCTGTGTTTTTCTCTTAAGGATTTTTTGCGGTGCGTCAGTGCCTCTATTGTGTTCTTCATCATCTCCATAATGGCAGTGTCCAAGTACCCAGATGGATCCTCGAAGGCTGCAGGAGTAAGTAGTCAGATATAAGGAGTAAGGCTTACAGATATAATGTAACCAGCTGAACGCGCGCGTGTGCGTTTGTGTGAGCTGGAGTCTGCGCTGATCGTTCTCTCCGCCCCACAGGTGTTCGGCTTCATCGCCACTATTGTTTTCGCGCTGGATTTCTATTTCATCTTTAATGAGCTGGCGGACTTTATCAAAGGGGGCGGGGCTAATGAAGAACCGCAGAACGCACAAGGTAACTCAGTTCTATCTCATCCCTCTCTTAAGTTAGGGATAGATTTAAATATTAATTAGATTAATTGGATTTTAAGTTGAATGTTGACTGGATTTTACTGTTTGCTTCTTTATTCGTTCATGTATATGCACTTCATTTTCCTCAATTTCGCATAAATTAAATGCAAGAATACCAAATAATATATAATATAATACCATTTAATATAGATTTATTTATTCGTATTTAATATTATTTTAGTAAAGGCAGAATGAAATGTTCAGCGTTAAGAATATCCCCAAAATGAACTAAACTAAATATAAAGGTAATTCATGTTAAAGACGTGCACCCTGTAAGCGGTGCTGTGGGTTAACTCCTCTTTATTAGACCCGTGCTGGCGGTTGTACTATCTTTGTGATTTGGGTTTTCCGTGCTGCTTAAACTAGCCGTGCTGTGTTATCTCTCTGTGGTCGGAAAAGTAGCCGATATACAGCTACTTTCCCCTTCTCTCAGGAAACAGGAAATAAGGATTTGGACTTCAGCTCACGGAGCGTGTGTTCTAATAACGCAGGCTGGTTTGTTTGTCGCCTTCGGTATAAATTATGAGCATTGCTGCTCCATTACGCTAACCAACAGATTACACTCCTGTCATCTCCATGTAGATGGAAATAACTTCAACTAAAAGAAGGAAAGTGAAACCAACGGTTTGAATGAACCACGGTTTCCTAGAATTTGGCAGATACGCTAAACAAACAACCGACTGCTCAAGCGATCTTATCCGGTCTGGTTCAGCAGAACGTGGACGTGTGTTTGTGCTATCTCCTCTTCCTAAATCGTCTCTCGGATTTGGTTTATAGATGGAAACTCGGACTCGGACTCCGACTGAAACCAGAGAAGACCCGGTGACCGCCACAGTGCACGAACAGAAATGACAGAACCTGAAAACAGTTTGAAAAGCAATGCATGAGAGTATAAGCGCTGTTCTTCACTGCTTAATCCGAAGTCTGTCGGTTAAAAAATAGTTTCGTGATGTAGTTTGTAAGTTTGTGTGAGTTAGTTTGTGCTGTATGTGTGTACGTGTGTTGAATTGATGACTTTTGTTCAGCATAACGGTCGTTATTCATATGTTCTGGCTTTGGATAGTAGCTTGTTTGTGTCTGTCCTTTTCCTGTTTCTGAATTAGGGAGATACAATTTTTAAAAATATGGGTACAAAAATGAGTTGGGTACACTGTTTTTTTGTTTTTACTTTTCCATAACTGACAAAGTGATGGTTTTTTAAAAAAATCTTTTCACCCAAAGAATACAGCTTAAAGTAAACGGCATGCTGACAGGGTGGTGTCTGGCTACACCCATCTGTCCAGTGTTCAGAACCTTACTTTTCTGTTGGTTAGTGATGGTATTAGTCTCTGGGAGCTATATTACTGCCATGTTCACACCTTTCCAAAGATGCTGTAGTTCAATTCAGGGAACACGTCACTGGTCCCTCTCCTACTAACCACCTGTGCACATCAGAGGTCCTGCAGAAATTCTACTGAACCCAGGTGATGTGCTCTTGGGATTTTGTAGGAATGTCTAGCAGGTTTCACATCAGCACAAATGCATCATTGTATCCAGTGTATTCTGACATACAGCTGCCGTTTCCAAAAAATGCACTGAGAAGCTTTAACTTTTACACTAAACACACTTTGTTGCAATAAACTCCTTTTGTGCATCGTCTGTCATGTTTCACTTTTACTACCAAATCAAATGCATAAATGAATGAGGCCCAAAATCCTTTTTGACTGACTTGGTAGATGAGGCGTACATTACAATTTGTGAAAGTTTCTTGAACTTTCATGGGCTTTGCTTGTCTGCTCATGTGTCGTGGCAGTAAGACATGCTGACTGCTCAGAGCTGCTGACGACACCGATCTGCAGACAGAGACCAGCACAGCCTGGAGCCCTGCAGCATGCAAGGAGTGGTGGGTTTTTTTGGTTGCATTTCACAGGAAGTCCCCCACAGACCCTGTGCCTCAGGGGATCTCAGCTCTCTACATGGAAACATCAACCAGCAAAATGATCTTTTTGTTGGTGAACAAATCACAGTCTGTCCAAATTAATTTATTTGAGCAAAAGGTTACATTCACAAATCAACTCAAACCTTTGGAAAAGTGTCTGTAAATCTACACACGGCTCTATAAATACAAAAATACAGATATAAGTACTGCTTTCTGGAGTAAGACATGTATTAACAGTTTTACATTTGAGCTAAAAATCTCCATCCCAGCATCTGATCCTCCAACATCAATGTGTTCAACTTCAGATCCTTTTACAAATTTTTAAAGTGAACTGATAACAGTTCAAAGGTTATATTCAGATAAATTCTGCTGCTAAAACCTTGAGGTGAATATTTAATGTGTATCAGCTGAACACTTAAGAGACAGTTCAAAAGCTCTAACATGAGATTAATTATAGCATTGCACACAGTATAGCAGTAGAGGAATAAACTCCTTTCTATGTCCCATCCTTCATTGATATGTAAAAACCATCTGTGGTCGTATTTCAAAATACCCTTAAAATCTGAGTGACTGGTGAATCTTCATATTACTTCAAGCCAGTATAGTGTTTATGACATTTAAATAACGTCGTTGGCTGAAATACTAAGACACAGAAGAATGATTATAAATTGATCAAATAAAAAGTGTTAATAAAAAAAAAAAACAAATAGAAACAACCCTTTAGTTTGGTTCTTTTCATTCAGAGGCAACATCTCCCTAAAGGTTCAGTGTAACGGTTGTTAGACATTTAGTGTGAAGATTCTTCCATTGCAGCGGTGGGATTTGCCTTGGTCTGTGTGCAGAGATCACATCCACACTGCTGCGGTGGAAACCCAGCATCAAGTCCTGCTAACGTACGGCCAGGATACCAAGAGTGGGAAGAACAAACACACACACACACACACACCTGCAGTCCTTTTCACACACAGAAATACTGGAGTATATGTACAACTTATCTTGAACATCTTTGTCTTTTTTGATCCACATATACACATAGGTGGATTGATTGATGTAGGAGTGTGTAGTAAAAATTACAAACCAGAAACAAACGGGAGCGCGCGCACGCACACAAAATACCAAATCAAATCTGTGCAAATGTGTTAAAATGTCCAGTACATTTGCACGCAGTCACGAACACCTGTGGTTCACATGTACTGCAGTCTGAGAGAAGCTGGAGTACAGCGGACAAGGAGATATCCCACGTTTGGAAGCGTGAGGCTCCTCCAGACAGAAAGCTATCGTCCCGTTCACAGACCTGTATGTCACACAGAGCTGCCTATCACACTGCTGTTCGTCACGTAGAGCTGCCCAACACACAGAGCTGTTCGCCGCACAGAGCTGAGGAGCAGTGTAGTTGCTTCTAAGGAGGAATGATCAGTGTCGTCACGGCTACTGGTCAGAGTGCTGTTCCAACATGCTGCCCACTGTTTCCTTCTGAACTGCAGTAAGCCAGACCCTCTGCAGTGTTGAGAAGCCCATTCTCTCCTAACTCACATACCACGTGACTGATTCATTTAAATCTCACTGGAAAAGAGAGAGCGAGAGAGCTTTACACTCACTGGAGGGAAAGGGAGAGAAAGAAAAAGAGAGAGAGAGAGAGAGAGCTTTAGTGCACATGCATTAAGAACAGCCTTACAGGTACAGGCTGCAGGCCCCTGTGCTTATTTGTGAGATGTGCGAGACCACTGCACACTGCAGATGTGAGACAAATATCCTACTGCACACTGCAGATGTGAGACACATATCCCACTGCAAACTGCAGATGTGAGACACATATCCCACTGCACACTGCAGATGTGAGACACATATCCCACTGCACACTGCAGATGTGAGACAACTACCCCACTGTACACTGCAGATGTGAGACACATATCCCACTGTACACTGCAGATGTGAGACACAGTTGTGTTTAAAAGAGACAGAGTGGGAGACTGAGAGTGAGTCTATAAGAGTGTGTATGAGTGAGAGTATGGGTGTGTGTATGTGTATGAGTGAGAGTGTACGGGTGTGGTCAGGGGTTGAGAGACGGAGTTAATGTGGGGATGGTGTGAGGAAGTGAGAGAGTGTGTGTAGAGGGGAGAGTGAATGAGCTGGGGTGTTTGTAAGAGGGACTTGTGTGATGGTGAGAGTGAGTGTGTGTGGGATATGTGAAAGAGACAGTGAAAGTGTGTGCTGGGTTTGAGAGAGTGTGAGAGTGGGGGTGAGAGAGTGAGTGTGTGTGTGGAATGTGTGGGAGAGTGAAAGTGTGAGAGAATGACAGTGTGTTAAGATAAGAGAGTGTGTAGGGGAGTGAGAGTGTGAGTTGTGGGGGAGGGTGTGAGAGAATGAGTATGTGGAAGCAGGGTGAGAATGTGTGCAGAGTGTGAGAGAGAGAGTGTGTGTGTGTGTGTGTGATCTCTCTGGTCTCTCTGGTGGTCCTGCAGGAGATGCTACTGGAGCTCCGGCTGTGTCTCCACCTCTCCACGGGAGGCTGTGCGTGCGCGTGTGTACTCGCTGGCCTGTAGGGGGCGCTGCTCTCCCAAACGCCACTGCCGCACAGCCAGATATGTGTTCACACCATAAACCACCATCACCACAAACCCGTAGACCTGGGGAGAAGAGCGGAGAGAAGTAAGTTACTGGCAGGTCAGCAGGGTAACAAGGTTCTACGCTGCCCCCTGCCTGTGGGTGAGATGTACTGAACTCCAGCTGGCATGCATATTTTAAAAACACTACATCGTCAAGCATAAACATCATCAAGGTATTGACAAAGTCAAGTTTAAAATGTGGTATTGATCATCAAACACAAATCTGCCTGCAACACACGGACTGGTGAAGAGGCAGATGTCCTAGGCCAGGCTGGGAGGGGGTGTGGCTACAGGGCTTCTGGGGCTGGAAGAGGGTGTGGCTACAGTGCTTGTGGGGCTGGGATATGTCCAAGTGTTTATGGGTGTTGTTCCTGTGTGTGTTTCATAAAAAAGCACAGCAAGAATCACCTACAGCCCCTCCATCTACACCCTTTGGACAAACAGCTATAAACTCTCTCACACACACACAGTCACATACATATATACTTTCACATCCAGAAACATACACAACCACACACTAACACACAAATAACACACACATCTACATATATAGAGACACCCATAATCACTCACAGTGTGTGGGTGGCTGTAGTGTGTGTGAGGTTACAGTGTGTATGTGTGGTGGGCTACTGCTAAGCGTGTTTTTTTTTTTTTTTAATAACAATGGAAAATCCATACATGGGGAAAAATGCGCTTGCACAAACACACACACACACACTACGTGGAAATGGTATGTGGTATTTGAGAAGCCAATCTGAGGAAGGAACAGAGCTGAATGTGGTACACCACATGCTGAGGGACTTCCTGTAGCCTAACCCTACACCCTATCCTTTATACCCTACGCCCTACACCCTACAATCTACACGCTAGTCCCAAGACTCTAGCAGATCTGTCTTCCAACTCCTCACATCCTCCCCCTCATCCCTCCCTTCTCCCCTGTCCTCACAGCAGGGAAAGCCTGTAGAGCTGGAAAATCAGTGCATTTCCATAAAATCACCACAAGGGGGAAGTAGTGCACCAGCACAGTGGTTACATCAGTTTTATTGCAGCTGTATTAGGAAGAGCATAAATGGTCTGTGTGCATATTCTGCATATTAGGAGTTTTAAAAGTGTCGTTACCACGGCGAGGATCTCGGCTCCACTCCGGTGGTTGAGAGCTGCCAACACTACAGAGGCCAGGAAGAAGAAGAGAGTGCAGCTGGCAGTGTTAATCAGATCCTGCAGAGAGAGAGAGAGAGAGAGACTCCATAAACTCAGTACACCAAACTGAGTTTTGTACACCATAAACTTAATACACCAGGTATATACAGGATATTAACAAATATATTGCATACATATATTAACAACTTACATATATTAACAGACCAAGCATACACCGCATATTAAATCAGTATATACAGTATATTACACACAGTGTCTTACAGTGTGTAACCCTAGCTGGACTCTGTACTACGTGTCCTGCTGGGGTATGTAGTGTGTGTCCCGCAGGATTCTGTACTGTGTGATCTGGTGGGGTCCATACTGCATGCCCTGCATGTACTGTTGTGGTCTGTATTGTGTGTCCTGTGTGTCCTACTGGGGTCTGAACTGTGTGTCCTGCTGAGAGAGCTGCTCAAGTCTGCTGTGTCCCCAGAGAGCGAGAACAATTGAATGACCAATCAATAAAGGCACAAACTTACACAGACACGCACACAAACATGTACACCTCCACACACACTTACATTGAAACACATGCATAAAAGCAAACTATAAATATACACACACATACACATGCACGTATACACACACACAATCAAGAGGAAAAAACGGCTACAGATGAATGGTTGGCCCGGTGTGACTGGGGCATGGTAAGTCATGTGACTGGGGCATGGTCAGTCATGTGACTGAATGCAAGATGAGAGCAACTCCCCACATGTGATCACATGACTAATAATTGCAGATCCCTGTCTCTAAGATACAACAAAGGACTCCTGTTCACAACACTGAGAATGCCACAGCTATACACACAAGCACACAGGCATAACTTCTGTGCAGCAGGATTTAAAGTTGTGAGAAGAGCTGTTTACTCTGGGTCATGAGTAGGCAGTTTGAGCTCCAACTCTCTTAGCAGAGCACTCAGTACCTGCTTGGTGCAACAAAACAGTTGGAGTTCCTAACCAAACACCTCCGTCCCCTCCACCCACCTCCATAACCTCCACCCAACACACTGCTGTCTTCATGACCCTCCACCCACCACACTGCTGCCTCCATCACCTCCACCCAACACACTGCTGCCTCCAACACACGCCTGCAGTGACAGAACAGGAAAAACCAGGCTGACAGGCAACAGTGTGGAAACACAACCAACACTAACTGTAAAAAAAAAAAACCAAAAAAAACCCCCAGACTTTCCATCATTATTGTACTTGAGGTCAAAATTGATGTGTACATATTTTCAGTGTGCACTGATGTGCTGAGTATGTGTGTTTATGTCTGCCAGAGCGAAAAGATCGCCCACATGTGGTCTGAAACCCACAGCAGTCGGGGCCCAGCTGTCTGAGAATCTGATATGCAGAGTAACAGCATGACCTCTGAGACAGTGGCTTAAGCCACTGTCTCAGAGGTCATACTGTTACTCTCGCTGGTGCCACACCAGCCATTTATAAGCTTCTAGCGCATAAAGACCTGGCTGTGTCCACGATGTCCTTGATTTAAAAGCTAAAGAGAACATCTGTGGCACTGGCAGTGTTTCCAACTCGTTTATGGGCTTTGGAATGACTGAGCAAGACGTATTCTGCAGACCATCCTGCGTTACACGCCGCCTTAGGCAGCAGGAAACCTACAGGCTCAGATAATGCGAAAGGGAGTGGAGATAATAATGTCAGCAGAATTAAAACTGAAGTATAAACATTCCAGCTCTTGTCTAGCCTGGCCAGTAAACATGACAGGCTGACTAAAACGGGAACAGCTCCTCCTGCACTCCTTGTGATATGCTGAGGGTGGAGCTTTAATGTGCAGTGTGCTTTGTGGGTGGAGCTATAAGATGATGTGTGCTCGGGGGGTGGAGCTGTAATCTGTAGTGTGCTCTATGGGCGGAGCTGTAATATACAGACTCAGCCATATAGGTTAAACCATACAGACTCAGCCACACAGACCATACATACAATCCTTCCAGATGCAGACGTACAGACTCTTCAAACTCCCTCTGAGGTACTCCTGCCATTTACATACATAAACTCCAGATGCACAGACAGCTTTCTCAACACTACGAGACAACCAGTCATGAAAACAGCTCCAGTTCCACATTACAGCTTTCGTCCACATTGTCCATAACAACATTTGGGACTGAACTGTAAAAAGAACAGGGGAGATTTATGATATTATTAATAAATAATGATTAGCAGACCTGGTTAGACAAACCTGCAGTGTAATGTTACGGTTATGGTTGGATATAGCTGCAGTGTGATGTTACGGTTATGGTAGGATATAACTGCAGTGTAATGTTACGGTTATGGTTGGATATAACTGCAGTGTGATGTTACGGTTATGGTTGGATATAACTGCAGTGTGATGTTACGGTCGGACTTAATTGCAATATAATCTTCTGATTGTACATACCTGCAGTGCGATGTTATGGATGGACAACGGGAGAAGGGTTTATTAAGCATTCAGCCAATTAGAACATTTATCTCCCATGTGACCCCTGTGTTTTTAAGCCTCACACACATCCTCTCCACTCACTACAACCACAACATCACAGCTGCTGTACTTTTCGAGATCTCTATATGTAAACGCCATGGTCCAGAACATCTGGAAGTATTCAACCATACAGAAGCAGAATGTATCAAATGCACTGAAATCCAGCTATTGTTGACCAAACATTAAAGAAAAAATAACCAGTCTGGATTCTAATTAGATTAGGGTTAGGGTGATTATAAATAGTAAAAAACAGATGATCTGTTTCAGGGTTTTTCTGGTGAGTCAGTTGCTCTGGCGAGTTAAGTCTGTTTGACCATTTCTCTGAGCACTGCAGCTACAGAGTAGATACTACATCCTTGTTTCAGACTAATCACTCCATGTTGTACTGCTTCCAATATCTTCTGGAAGACGTTGTAGATGCTTCCTTACTTACTGATTGGTTCATAAAAATAACAACTACCACAAATGGCTGAGAAACAGCCATGAACTACTCATGTGTTGTATTTGAATGATAGGAGCATGGAGTCATCACACTGGCAGCAAACCAACAGAAACACCCACACCTCCAAAATGCCTTGAACCTACACAATTCACATGAATGGCCTAGATAACATTCAAAATAGCACATTTTGCCAAAATGTTCTGTGAGGTGGAGCTCTAGGTACAGAGGTGGTTCTGTGAGATGGAGTTCTAGGTGCAGAGGTTGTTCTGTGAGGTGGAGCTCTAGGTGCTGAGCTGGTACTCCGCTGGTACTGAGCTGGAGCTCAAAGGCGCTGAGGTGGTTCTGTGAGGTGGAGATCTGGGCACTCCTGTGAAATGGTACCAGGCCAGGAATTCGTATATACCGTCAGACTCCAGTTGACATGCGGCACTTTGGTGTGCAGCTTCAGGCTGAAGATGAGGAGTAAGACGCCCGTCACAACGAAGGCGCTGCAGCTGACAAACTCGAAGAGGTAGACGCCAGAGCAGGGGGAGCACACCATGACGGTCTCGATGCAGATGAAGGACATCAGAGACAGGATCTGCAGAACAGAGTGTGAAAGCCAGCCAATGAACACTCAGCAACGCATGAGGATGTATCAAACTCGAGAAGAAAGCTTCAGACTGATACGGCCTTTGGTGTTTAGATAAACCAGAACCCAGAACATAACCTGTGTGAATCCACTTTTATGTATTCTTTAGTCTCTGACACTGGCTCTGGTTTTACAGTGCTGTAATCTTTCATTCAGAGCTGTGTTTATCTCATGGTACTGTGATGTGTGGAGGAGCTGTGTAGAGGGGCACTGTGCTGTTGGACGTTCACAGCTCACCCTGCATTACTGATCACTCCTCCATGGACTGCAGCAGGGGAAAGAGCCAGAGGTTAACGTGTAACATGGCCTCTACTCTCCAGAGTGAAAAAACCTCAAACATATTATAGGTCAGAGACTAAACCACTGCCATGGAACATTCCAGAGAACCAGGGCCCCTGGAGCCAGGGCAGACTGGATCCCAGCACAAACTCAACTAACTGAAGAGTCTGGTGTGTGTGTGTGTGTGTGTGTGTGTGACTGAGCAAGCTCAAAGATAGAAGAGAAGCGTAGGCCTGGCCTGCTAATGGAATGTGAGAGACCATCCTCATTTTCACTCAATCTATTCAGATGACGTTCCAGCAACGCTAGAGTAGTTTCACACACATTCCAACACTGCCCAGCCAGCTTCAACCCCAGACGCAAGTGCGCACACACACACACACACACACACACACACACACGCACACACACACATGCACACACACACATGCACACACACACACACACACACACGTGTACATGCACATATGAAGCTCTTCATTGGGTCATATATGTTGCCGTCTAGCCCTCTTTTTGAGGTTATATCTAATGCCTTTCTAAATGCATGTTGCTACCTTTACTGACTTCACTCACAGAGTATATAGCAAACAGAGCTGCACTGCACTGTCCACTGCATCTATTCGTCCTCGGCCCACTGCATACTTCTGTCCACTGCATGTCTCCGTCCATTACTGGATGAGACTACGATGTATGAACTGTCACTGTAATCTGAGCACGGCGAAGCACGGCAATTACAAATGGTTCTACTGAGCATCAGTATTCTGATCAACCCTTCACTCACTCAGGCTAAAAGGACATTTGTTTCAGGTCTCATCTTACAGTGCTACCAATTCACGTGCTCAGAGAGGTGCTTTGTATTATTACACTGTAAGTCACAGCCTTAATCCCAGTAAAGTTCCATCGCCGACAGGTTCTGTTAAAGAACAATGCTGATAAGACATAATCTGAAGTGCGTCTATGAAGAGACGATGAGCGTTTGAAATGTAGATGGAGTGAGATTTTCTCTACCGTCTCCAGCACATCAGGTGATGCACAGCACGAGGATGCAAAGCCCTTCTCCATGGCAACACTGGTATATTATGCAAATTACTTTTTAGTATCTAACAGCACCTACAAAAAGTATCTCTCAGTCTTAACAGGAGAAAGCAAAGAACCTGAGGCTTACACAGGCATGGTCCCACATTCAGCACTACAAAGCATTTCAGAGTAATGGCAACTCACTATAAGGTTCATGTACGGTTAAATCTCAAATCTTAAATCTTTGCTGTACACGAACTCTCCGTATGTGCAGTAACTAGCAGTCAGAGAGGGAAGAGGCAGCACTGAGCTACAGTGTAGGAGTCCCCAAGTTCAGCCCACACCAGCCAGCAACATCAGCAGTGGTGATCACTACACACTCACACACAGCTGTACAAATCACCACACACTCATACACAGCTGTGCAAATCCCCACACCCTCAGACACAACCCTACAAATCACTACACACACACAGCTGTGCAAATCACCACACACTCACACACAGCTGTGCAAATCACTACACACTCACACACAACCCTGCAAATCACTATACACTCACACACAGCTGTGCAAATCACCACACACTCACACACAGCTGTGCAAATCACCACACGCTCACACACAGCTGTGCAAATAACTACACGCTCACACACAGACAGTACAGAGCTGTGCACTGTTTTTAATTTATAGTTTTGTCTCTATCAGCAAAATCATTACATCAATACAAGAATGTCTCCACCCAACTCCTGCTCTAACCCCTAATCAGCACTAAAAGGAACACTTCTGGCTTTTCTAGTTGTGCAGTCTATTTAAAAATACACTTTTCACAGTGAACACATTTAGCACCCATAAAGAGAGTTACACAGAACACACACCCACAAGCAGTCAAACACAGTCTGTTGCAGTCAAAACTATAGGGGAGAGGTGCCTAATCTTAAGAACAAGAGTGAAAGTCAGACCCAGAGATGGCTTATCAAACTCCGCCCACAGGCAGCAACCTCAGAATACAACACCTCAGAGCACTGATCAGACTCCGCCCACAGCCAGCAACCTCAGAATACAGCACCTCAGAGCACTGATCAGACTCCGCCCACAGTCAGCAACCTCAGAATACAGCACCTCAGAGCACTGATCAGACTCCGCCCACAGCCAGCAACCTCAGAATACAGCACCTCAGAGCACTGATCAGACTC
>JAOYMR010000602.1:0-11187 GCA_025802075.1 Tenebrosternarchus preto
GAGCAGGAGTTCAAAACCATCTTTAATATCCCATAACATCTTTCCTCAGTCAGTCGCCTTAATTACATGACGGTCACGTCTGTTCTCCACTGGCTCCTTTATCCATGTTCCTTGTTCCAGTTCAGGTTTTCCTTCCCATTGTTATTCCACTTCTGATTAGGCTTTTACCTGTATGACATCACCCTCAGTTGTATTTCATTCCCTGTCATTAGGTTCTGTATTTAAGCACCTAACCGTCCTGTTCTCTTTGCTGATCAGTAATCTTCATGTTCCTAGTTTTCCTGCACGGTCTCCTCCCGGTAGTCCTTGTTTCGTGGAAGGTGAGGCTGCAGTGAACATAGTCTTTTATTAAACTGCAAATGAGCAGCGAACCACAGAGCAACAGAAAAGCAAGCGGCGTAAGGCTGCGGTTAGCAAAGGCTGCTGTTAGCAAAGCTAGCAAAACAAAGGAGAAGCTTGCAGTCGCTGGCGACAGCGGGCTCAGTCCATCTGTGGCAAGCGAATGTGCAGCGAAGACATGGCAGTACCTGTGGGCTTATGTACAGAGATGGTTAGTGGTGCTTGGGGACAAGTGCAAGGGATAAACGGGTGATTTGGGAACAAGGTAGTGATGAGTGTGACGTTGAAGGGGGAGTGGCGCTAGGTCTGCGTGCCCGGCGCGATGTGACACCTTGCAGGTTTTCTGTCTCTTCCTCCTTGGTTCAATTAGATGCGTTTCTGTCTGCTTTCTTTCGTTCCCGTTTAGCTCTAGTCGTTCTGTTTCCCGCTGTATTTCTACCCAGCTCTGTCTGAATTCTGTAACTCAGTGTCTGTAGTTTCATTGTTGTCCACTTCCGTTAGTTTGATTTGCCCGGTTATTCCTTCATGAGTTTGCCTGCTTTTGTTTTCTCTCAGGTTTTTCTCTGTCCTGATTTCCTTTTCCCCGTTCCCTGGTTACTTTATATATAGTCTTGTTAGCCATATTTAGTTATTCCCTTGTTTAATTGGCTTTCCGAGTATTCGTGGTCTCCGTTGTATTTGTTTCTCCTTTTCTGTTTATGCTTTGTTTTAACAGTTGTATGTTTGGTGTATTAAAGTCTTTGTAGTTTTATCTTGTCTCCTATCTATGCCCATACATCCCAAAGTCTGAATACCTATATTCGTTACTGGGAAGCCACACATTCTCACACTTGCATTCAGAGAGCCCTGCCACAGCGTTACAATGACATAAGTAACATGGCATTTTCGTCTAGATTTATCTGAATCTAATCTTCCTATATGTTCCCTATTTGGTGTGGTGATACCACAGCACAAAAACTGTGCTCATATTAATCATATTTTGCATGTATGTGTAGGTATTTCATGTAATTCTTGTAAGACCAATGCTTAAGATTCTATTCATCTCAAAAAAGAGGCCTTGTCACTAATGATAAACATTTACATGTAACCAGTTGCCAAAGTCTTTCGTATTTAAAGATCTGATGGGCCCTGTTACGTTTTTTTTTTATCTAAAATGTTTATCCATCATTTGGTTCAACATTAATGTAAGATACCTGGAAAATATCTTTTTTTTACATTGCACTATGCATTCATTGAATTTAGTGGTATTAGTATGAATATTTTAAATACCATCTTATGGTGTGAATGTATGTACCTATTGTTCAGTCATGCTAAATAATGGTGGCCTGTAGTATGGAAGTACATGTCAGGTTATTTTATATTTATTTGAGGCAATTTTCTTACATTCATATAAACTTTTGCATTTTTGCTCCGTTACCAACACTACTGTTTACTTTATGAGAATGGATCGTGATTGTGGATGTGTTCTAGGATGTTATGAATGCTCTCACATGTGTTCCTTATTTTAACTTGCATTTTTCTCGTTACAATAAAACCATGAACTAATTGTCACGGGAGGAGTCCCTGAGAGCTGCAAAAAAGCGATACAGACTCCCAAGTGAGTTACGAAAAAAACGTTTAATTTCGGTTTCAGTATGTCGAATACAACGACAAAGACTCAGTGACACATACACTCACCCTAACGAGACACAGGTGAAACGTATAACAACGAAAACAATCACACACGCCACACCCAGACGTACACACGCGCTTCACTAGACTGACAAGACAACCGAGCACACTCCCACACAGACACGCGACAGGAGAGGCGGCCAGGGCGCTACCGTGACACTAGTGCTTCTCTGCTCACTCTCTGCTCTATCGCCTGGAAACTTTCTGCCCCTGTCAAGGAGGTATGTTGATGGAGGAGGAGCTGTTGGAATATACTCACGAGGAACAGGACCTTGTACATGCTCCGTTGGATTCTGAATCCTCCATTGGTATCGGCCCGGACACCTCCCTGTACATTGGCTCTCTCTGCCCAGGAGAAGAGGAGGACTACCCCTCGGGGGGTAGCCAGGAGGTGAGTCTGTACAGCCACAGACAGGAAGAGGATTCTGTTCTTTTTTGTTAGGAGTTTGTTTATTATCACGGGCGAAGAAAATGCAGAAAAAAAAAGGGAAGCTCCACACAGGTCTCTAACTGAAGTATTTAATAAATGAAACCGAACTGAAAAGACAAAGAAGCCCAGTGACTTCAAGGACCAACAAAGTCTGAACAAAACTGGGCCTTAAAATAAGGGAAACATAAATATATAATCTTCAGGTGTTGAGCTGATCAGTGAATAATTCCCACTACCTGATGAAAGCATGGACAATGTAAACATCGAATGAAATCAATAACAAGACCGTCCATGTGGTTTGCAGCTGCCACTTGTTCTCATTGTGACATTTATATATAACAAATAAGATATTTAGAATGTAGAGATCTCTTAGCCCTGATATTTGTATATTAAATGTCAAATTAAATAAAATGTTAAATGGAAATGTGGGTGAAGGGAGGAAAAACTGGCCTAGTACTGAGGATGTCCTTGGACTATAGGGACGTCATGTTTTCGAAACTGCTTTATAAACTTTACAGTGCAACCAGTTTCTGCAGAGAATGGGAAGAATGTATGCTACAGTTGGTAACTCGGAGTAAAGATAGTAACACAGACCAGCAGAAAATGAGGAGTGGTTAGTTGTCAGGAGACGGCTGTGTGCCATCCCTGATTGTGCAGGTGAACTCAGTGATTGAGAGACAGGAGGAAGAAAAGGACTGAGACTTGATCTCCTTTTAAACTCACCTTCTGCTTTATCAGGTATGTTTGCTTGAGTTTGTGAAACATGGACAAGAGAAACAAACTTTGTGTTGCTGTCATACATTCTGGAAGTTTGGCGTTATCTGCCAAATTTAAACTGTCCGTGTTCTTTGGATACTTTGTGTCTTGATCTTTCAGATTGCTTTTCCTCCAAAGAGTTTTACTTTGCAGGGTGTCTCAAGAAGTCATCAGATCTTATTATAAGAGTTTGAGAACCAAAGCTGATTTCAGTTTCATTTCTGAGTAAGAGCAATGACTAAGAGGAGTTTGTTTTGTTCTTAAAGCAGTTGGCAATTCATGCTCAGATCTGACCAATAGTGGGTTTTATATTTAATGATGATTAATTGATTATTAAAGTGTACCTTTCTGAGAACCACTAAAGATGGACGGGGAGTCTGAGGAGGAACAGTGCAAGACTGAGACAGACATGGATTCTGATTTGAAGATCATGTAATAAGAGTTTAAGAAGCAAAGCTGATTTCAGTTTCATTTCTGAATAAGAACAATGACAAAGCTGTCAGAAAATATTTTCTAACAACTGTGGAATGTTTAAGATTTATGTCTTTCTATATATAAATAGAGAGAGAGAGAAAGAAAGCAAAGCAATCCACGCTCAGATCTGACCAATATGAGGTTTTGCATTAATTGATGATAAATTGATTATTAAGGTGTCCCTTTCAGAGAATTACTAAAGATGGATGAAGAGTCTGAGGAGGAACGGTGTGAGGCTGAGACAGACACAGACTCTGATTGGAAGGTCAAAACGGAGCAGAGGAAGAGGGGACAAATCAGGATCAGGAGGAAAAGGAGGCGGAGCCAGAGACCAGCTGCTCTCCACACCTCTAGCTGGAAGTCAACCACCAACAGTCCTTCACACAGTAAGACGGAATTCTCTAGTGATGTTTTAGTGAACCAAATACACAGGACTAAAGCCTAACTGTAGAATAATGGTAAAAATGAATCATATGTCTCAAAAGAACTGGTGGAATGTTACATTTCAGTTCATGTTTGTTGTCTGTTGGATTAAAAGAAAAACATTTGGCTGTAAAACAAACCTTCTAAGTGAGTAGTAGTTTGGCTACTTGCCCACTGGTGTAATTTGAGCACTAACTGTGTATATCATAACTGTGTATATCATAACTGGTGTAATGGGACCTTATGCTTGCCAGATGCATTGGGCAACCAAAGCCTAACTGTAAAATAAAGGTTAAAATGAATGCAAGAATGTTACATGTCAGTTGATTATTTTTTCTGATGGATTAAAAGAAACAACATTTGGCTGTAAAACAAACCTTGTAAATCAGTAGCAGCTGACAAGTAGTTTTGTAATTTGGCCACTTGCCCACTGTGGAGTTTGAGCACAAGCTTTGTGTGTCATAATTTTAGATTTGTATATAAAAAAAATTGTATATAATTTAAATATAATATAGAGCTGGAAATCAACATGGTAAACTAAGCAGGACTTGAATCTGTGGGTGTATGAGGACATTATGCTTGCTGTCTGTTCCAGCGTTGCCACATCTCGCTGATCTGGCTAACTGCGTTTGGTTATGTGTAACGTGGAGCGATACGGACGCAAATGCAGAGTTGAGTGAGATTTACTAGGGGCAAATCCATGATTGTGGGCGTATGAACAGTCCAAAGTCGAATAACCAGAACGTAGTATAATGATGCGGAAAACAGAACAGAATAATAGACAAGCCGAGAAACTAAACAGAACACGGGAACTCACGAAGACAACAAGCACAAGTAACACGAACATCCAAACCGACCACAATAACCAACCATGAGAACTAAAACTGACGAAGACTATATACCAAACCGAAAACATGGAACAGGTGCAGTTAAAGACCGAGAGAACCAAAATACGAACAGGATTGGAATGGGAATCGCGTAGCAAGGAAAATCGCGAGACTAGGGGAGGGCGAATCGTGACGCGACAGCGTAAAACCTTTCTCTTACATCAACTATTCAAAACAAAGGTTACTCGCTGCACTGGTTGAAATCCCTATGTTTCTTTATTCTGTTTCTTATGAATGACTCCACGTGTAGTGAAGTGTTATTAAGCTTTGCTTACAAGAGCATATTTACTGTTTGGCAAAACTTAATGTGTTCTGAAGGTTTTGAGTCAGAAGCTGCCCTCTTTGAGTGCTTTTGAGGCAGGGGATTTGGTTGGGTAGAGAAATTAAAGGAATCAGCATGCAAAAAATCTGTATATTTCCAAGGCTATGTAGTCAGGTCCATATGTGTATAAATAATATACAGCATGAATGTGCATTATTTGCATAATGTAGATGTTTTTAATCTGCATGTGTATCTGCATCAGTCAGCAGCCCATTGGGAGAGAAGATCAGGAGCACAGCACAGTTCTGTGTTTCATGTGGACCAAAAAAAGGCATTCTGCACAAGGACAAATTCAACAACAGTACGTCACATGCCGTACAGCCAAACCCTTCAAATAGAAATAAAAAAAACTAGAAAACTAGCTTCAACTAGAAAAAAAGTTAGGATGGACCAAAGACACCACCTTCTCTCTTCTCTCTCTGTTTCTCTTTTTCTCATTTATATATATTTTCTCTCTCTGTCTCTCTCTTTCTTTCTCTTGGCCTCTCTCTGTTTCTCTTCTTTTTGCCTTCTTTCTCTCTCTCTCTCTCTCTCTCTCTCCCCTGCAGGTGAGCCGTGCATCTTCTCTGCAGGACAGTGGTTTACACCCACACAGTTTGAGCAGTTTGGAGGGAAAGAGAGAAACAAAAAATGGAAGATAAGCATCCGTTACCATAACATTCAGTTGCAGACTCTCATACAGGTGAACTGCAATCTCTGCCTCATACCAGTACAAGTGTGGTTTTGACTCTTCCTGAGATCTGTTCTAACTTGTGTCACTGTCTCTGTGTAGGATGGCTTTCTTTCTTCTGCATCATTTAAACAAAGGAAGAGAGAGAAGGTAGAGGTACAAGGCCTGTTTTATTGTTAATGATTTCCATTACTAAAAACCATAGTCTTAGAGTGCACACTATCATTTGAATTACTGCATCTTATTTCATTGTATAATATTTTTTTTTTCTTTCTTTTTCAATTCTTCTGCACCAAGCATGCTGTTCCAGGGCACTTGCCTGATGTCAGCAGTGTCACATTGAGACAGAAGAGGCAGGTGAGACTAGTGAAGGAGGGTTTCTGAATGATGTTACACGTTTAGCCCTTCCATTCATAATGAATCCCAGGATCTTCTTCTGGTCCTCCAGGACTAGACAGTCAACATGCCTGTGTTATCGGTATAGCACAGTCCTCCATCACATGGAGGGGATGTGGGGTGTGTGGGGTGCAGTGTAATGGATGGCATGTAATGGCAGCCGACAACCACCAGAGGGAGGCAATGAGCTGAGAATCGATGACGGCTCGGTTGCCTGATTGCCCTCAGGTGACCCTATCCTATATAAGTAGCCTCATAAAACTCAGTCTTTGCGAAGTCTTGGTGTGTGTAACACTGGTACTGACATGCTGGTATTGGTAATCATAGGATCTTTTATTTCAGAGACAATCTTCCCTATTGTTTGTCTTTAGTTGGGCTTTCTAGGTGAAGTTGCCCCCATACGTTTTGAGTTGTTTTGTCTCTCTGTCTGCTCCAGTTAACCACCCCCACCTCTCTGGTGGCCTGGTGGTTGCAGTTGTGACCTCCGATCTAGTGCAGACCAAGGTTCAACTCATGGATCTGGTGGACTGGGTAGTTCTCTCCCTTACTTTATCTGTAGTGGACAGGAGTGGGTGTCTGGCTGGGTGAGCCACTTGCCTCCCTCACGTCTTAGTTATGCCCTACTCTTTCTCTTCCTTGCCATCAGTTGTCCTCACACTGTTCCTCCCGTTCCCCAGTAGTGCAGTCTTGTTCTCTGGTTGCCTACACCCCTGTTTCAAGTCCACATTCAGTTGTTTGGTTGTTTTATTCCTTTTTAAAATGTTCTTTGCTCCCCTTCCTTGCTTTCCCTTATCGGCATTTGGGCCCTGCTTGGACAGACGTTTTCTTAGCGTGATATCATAGGGCCGCTGTCTGCTGGGGTTTGCGACCTCTGTTTAGCAGTACCTTAGAAGCCAAGCAAAAGCATATCTGGGTTGGCATACGTCAAAATCTAGCCGGAGACCAGTGTGGAGTGTCACAGTGACCACCTCCAACTCCTGCCTCAGTCTGTGTGTCTGTGTCATGTTAATGTGAGGTGTATTACATGTGTACTGGTGTAGTACATGTGTACTGGTGTAGTACATGTGTACGTTTAGAAGCATGGGTGTGTCATGTTGCTGTCTGCATTTGTATTTTGCTATGTCCCTGTGTTTTTGTCCTTGTTGGATGGGTTATGTCTAATAAACTCCATAAAAAGTGCTCATCTTGGCATCCTGCCTCTACCTTGGAAAGTTAAAGAAACACAAACCAATATAGGGTGGTGACATTTACCGTTGCCTCCAGAGAAGAAAGGGTAGCCCAGCTAGCCTACCTCAACCCTACTGAGTCCATATTAATCCTGCTAACTCCAGGGAGCAGAGTCTGGGCTCTACACTGAACAGGCACACCTAGCCGTAAAGCTCGGAGGTCCAGTGAGGAGTCTCAAATTTTAAATCAGTTTTCCCACTCTGCAGCAATTAAGCATAAAGCGCTTGCCATTTGTAGGAGGAAGTCTTGCATGCGGAGGAGTTTGCTGTGTTCTTAATACAGAGCAGCTGGTTTCATTGTATTACTCACTGAGTCTCTGTTGTTCAACCTGTTTATCAGCTGTGAACACTCCCGACTCAGTCTAACAGAACCATAACAGAAACAGAGAGAGAGATGGAGAGAGAGAGAGATAAAAAGAGAGAGAGAAAGCAAAGCATTGCACGCTCAGAATTGACCAATATGGGGTTTTGTATTTATTGATGCTAAATTGCTATAAGTTGTACATTTTCTACTAAAGATAGAACTACTAAAGATGGATGAAGAGTCTGAGGAGGAACAGAGTGAGACTGAGACAGACACAGACTCTGATTGGAAGGCAAAAAGAGCGCAAAGGAAGTTGGGACAAGTCAGGAGGAAAAGGAGGCGGAGCCAGAGACTAGTCGCTCTCCACACCTCTAGCTGGAAGTCAACCACCGACAGTCCTTCACACAGTAAGACAACATTCTCTAGTGATGTTTTAGTGAACCAAATACACTGGACTAAAGCCTAACTGTAGAATAATGGTTAAAATTAATCATATGTCTCAAAAGAACTGGTGGAATGTTGCATTTCAGTTCATGTTTGTTGTTTGTTGGGTTAAAAGAAAAACATTTGGCTGTAAAACAAACTTTCTAAGTTAGCAGAAGTAGTTTGGCCACTTGCCCACTGGTGTAGTTTGAGCACTAACTGTGTATATCATAACTGTGTATATCCTAATTGTATATATCATAACTGGTGTAATGTGACCTTATGCTTGCTGCCTGTTCCAGTGTTGTCACATCTTGCTGATCTGGCTAACTGTCAGAAACCAAAATCAATGTATTTCCAAGGCTGTCTAGTCACATCCACATGTATACAAGTAATATACAGTATGAATGTGCATTATTTGCACGATTTTCTTTTATCTGCATGTGTATCTGCATCAGTCAACAGCCAATTGCGAGAGAAGATCAGGAGCACAGCACAGTTCCACATCTCATGTGGACCAAAAAAAGGCATTCTGCACAAGGACAAATTCAACAACAGTACGTCACACGCCGTACAGCCAAACCCTTCAAATAAAGGAAAAAAAAAAAAACACTACAAAACTAGATTCAACTAGAAAAAAAGTTAGCAATACTGGCTGGACCAAAGACATCACTAGAAAAAATGAAAAAGGCCAAAATATATGTAGTTAATGCAATTGATGTAGTTAAGTGTTTTAATAACTGTACAGATGCATAGAGTAATCGATATAATGCAGTAAGCGCATTATAATAAGTGCTATTTTTACTACTCTATATGTATTACTATATACCTACTGATATGTAGGTCTGTATATGTGGATGGAATTTTACACCTACTGACATGGGTGAAGAACATGCAGACATAAAAAGAAAGTGAAGATTCCTGAAGGTCTCCAAATGAAGTATTTAATGAATGCAACGATAACGAAACCGAACAGAAAACCCATAACTGTAACAAAAGAGACCCAGTGACTTTAAATAAGGAGAACAGAAATATAAAATTATCCTCAGGTAGTGCACTAATTAATGGATAATACCCACCACCTGAGGAAAGCATGGACAGCATAAATAAACAAAAGTAAACAATAACAAAACTGTCCATGAGCTTGCTGTTGCCACTACTGTTGCCACTACTGTTGCCACTATTTTTCTACCTATGCAATATATCTGTATATGTGTGTGTGTGTGTAATATATAAATAATATGAATGGATGTAGTTTTACCACCTACTCTTGCTCCGTTTCTCATTTTCTCCATTTCCTCTCTCTATTATATTTTTTTCTATCTCGGCCTCTCTATTTGTCTCTCTCTCTCTCTCTCTCTCTCTCTCTCTCTCTCCCCTGCCCTCTTACCCTGCAGGTGAGCCGTGCATCTTCTCTGCAGGACAGTGGTTTACACCCACACAGTTTGAGCAGTTTGGAGGGAAAGAGAGAAACAAAAAATGGAAGATAAGCATCCGTTACCATAACATTCAGTTGCAGACTCTCATACAGGTGAACTGCAATCTCTGCCTCATACCAGTACAAGTGTGGTTTTGACTCTTCCTGAGATCTGTTCTAACTTGTCACTCTCTGTGTAGGAGGGCTTTCTTTCTTCTGCATCATTTAAACAAAGGAAGAGAGAGAACGTAGAGGTACAAGGCCTGTTTTATTGTTAATGATTTCCATTACTAACACCCATGTAGAGTGCACACTGTCATCAGTTTGTTCTTACAGTAGGCTCCTTACTGTGCATCTTATTTTATAGCATAATGTATATATTTTTTTCAGTACTTTCTTTTTCAACTGTTCTGCACCAAGCATGCCTAAGCCGTGTTATCGATATAGTACAGTCATCCATCACACGTCTCACTGTATAGGGAGCTGTGTAATGGGTGGGCCTTACAATGGCAGCTGACAAAACCACCAATGAGGCTCATTAGCCTGACAAAACCACCAATGAGGCTCATTAGCCTGACAAAACCACCAATGAGGCTTCATTAGCCTGACAAAACCACCAATGAGGCTTCATTAGCCTGATTCCCCCTCAGGTGACCCTACCCTATATAAGCAACTTTTGCAAATCTCAGAAAGTATTAAAACTCCATGCTGTCAACCGCAAATGCACAGTCTGCAAATGCAAATGCAAAAACTGCAAATGCACAGTCTGCAGAGGATAAAATCTTCAGTTTCCAACCCACCCTTGTTTCCATTGTAACACTCTCACTCTATATTGCATGGCCTGTAGTCATTAAGGGCACAGGGGATTCACCAGAGGAAAATGCATCAGTCACTTCCACCTTTGCCGGAGCAAGATGGGGCACTTTTGGTCGCACAGGGCCCCGTGTTGCCTGCAGTCCTGCAGAAATTAGTGTTCCCGTAAAGGTTTTTCTTGACAGGATGCGGCTCAGACCAGCACAAAGAAATGTTTAACAGTTTATTTGCCAAAACAAAGTACAGAATTTAATCGTATCAAAACCAGAATGTTTAGACTTGAGTTGTGAGGATTTATTTTGTGTTATTTTAACATGGTGATTGTCATTGTTCAGTCTAGCTATATGTTATTGTTAGTATCAAACCCATTGCGGTGATTGCATGTTTTTTCAATATTTAAAGAAACACTGTGGTGCGTGCGTTTGTTCGGATGGATCAGACATTTAGCGCAGTATCTTTTTTTTGTTTTCTCCCATTACCAGCTGGATCAGGACAATGATGTGTGTTTCATTTGTGATTCTGGCGGAGATCTGGTGTGTTGTGACGAGTGTCCTCGAGTTTTCCATCATCACTGTCACTTACCGGCTCTGCAGGACGAGACTCTGGGGTGAGACAGAGATACAGGAGAGAGGCAGA
>JAOYMR010000604.1:0-11167 GCA_025802075.1 Tenebrosternarchus preto
CATTTAATAAACTTCTTTACTATTATCATTCAACCTCGCTTGAGACCTGAGTTTATTTCACAGAAATTCCACCACACCCATAAAATGTTGCAGTTAGAGTCTGACAATGGCTGGATAAACAGTGACCTGTTGCTGGAGTGGTGTCAGATGTTTACAGAGCAGCCAGAGATGACATGTCCTCCTATTGGATAGCCACAGCAGCCATGGCTACCCAATGAAAGCCAAAACTGCGCATGTGATGGCCTGTCTACCTCACTTGTCCTCCAGTCTGTTGACAAATCACCTTCCAAGAATTTAAAGCTCAACTAATATGAGAAGGGGCGAAAATGGACAAGGAGGATTGCAAGACAGAAGCCCCCTAAGAAAGTTCATCTCTCTCTTTTGACAAGCCTGGAAGAAGATAGCAAAGTTAAAAAAATGCCCAGGTTGGATTCAGGGGCAAAGAGATGTTCCCTATTAAAAAGAACATAATGCGATGATGTGAACGCACCAAACACCATGACATAGAGGAAAACACTACCCATATCTCCCATGGTACAGGAGCAGAGTGAGGATGTCTCTGAATAAGATCGCATCTGTGGAGGATATGGAAAGGTCCTTATTCCATATCTTCACTCATGAGCAAAATACCTCAAACAATCAGGAGGAGGATGAACACCCCTTAACTTTCATCAGCCTCAGAACCAGGGCCAAACCCCCACCTACCATTTAGCAGGCACAGACCACATCAACTACATTACTACCAAAAAGAACAAAAAAAAGGAACAAAGCATATTGCAAGAGTAGCAGATCCCCCTATACAGACTGCCAGAAGGTATATGGTGATGTAAATGGCCTGACGGACATGGAACACTGGGTGTGCTGTTGTCAGTGCAACTCTAACAAGAACTGACTAGAACTCCAAGAAATCGGTAATTGTTTTTGGTGTTTTGTTTATTTTATCAAAGACTAGTTTTACAAATGTTTAATACACACATAGGTGCATGCACAGCTAGACAGTCGCACAAAGACATAAATATACGCACACACAGACACAAATGTCATCAGTATGCATAAACATACACCCATACAGCATGATCAGTTTATTTTTAAAAATTCTTTTTTCTGTGAAATATTTGCTCAACTTTTATTGCATGAACTGTATTTATGGTGTTGTTACTTTGGCACAACAATGACAACAGTTAATTTACTGTTAAAATGACGTTCTCTCTTTTATTGGTCCATTTTTACTGAATAGCTAGCCCTTTTTACACAAACATGTAAAGACATAACTTGCTGAACTCCTATAATTCCCAAACAACACTTTTAAACACATTTTTAACAAAAAAAATATTTGAGACCTATGCTAATCTATAAAAATATCCTTAAATCTCAAGCACAGTCTTATAAATCATTTACCAAAAAGTGGCGCATTTTAGATGATAACACTCTATATACTTGCCATAGAATTGTCGTATAATTTATTTTGATTAAAAATAATTTGCTTCATTTCACGCAGTGTCAGTTGTGGGCATTTATTAACCTTGGCATTATTAATCTTGTCATCATTTGACATAAAATCAAATATAAGCGCGAACACTTTCTGGTTTTGTCATTAGGAGCATTCGTTTTATTAACTAACAAGCATGTTACTACTCAAATTATTATTGAATGCATCAAGCAAAGACAGCTTGTAGAGGAAACAATTAAAAATATTTTCAGGGTACATTTTCTGGGGACAAAGTGCTGGGGACAAAATAAACCATTTCAGAAACTGATGGGGACGTGTCCCCAGCGTAAATTACACCTAACCCTAGACATAAAATAGCCCTTTGTAGATCCCAATACTCTATACTAACCCTTAGCCAGTTAACAGCACCTCTAGGCTATGGGTAAATGCTCTTTATGAAATTTTCTGTTAGATTTTACCAATGACTTCAAACATGTTTTGAAATGTTGTGTTGACTCATGTTCAGATGTAAACTATAGGTTTTCCTTGAAAGGACTTGTATGACTGGAAATAATTTCTAGGGAAACTGCATGCGTATATAGACGTTCAACGATTGAAAAGTTTCGGTTGTAGTATTTATATTAGTTTATTATTATATTAATGTCGATCATATGGGATTTGTCAAGAAACGTTTTGTAAAGGGAGTGTTAACCCAAGCTGAGGGACCTGTAAAACGTAGATATTGCTTTATACAGGGGAGTAGCACCAAATTCTGGGCCCTATGCACAAGCAGGGCCCATGGACCCCCCTCAACCCCCCCTCAAGATTTCCGCATTAACAAGATGCTTTATTTATATAAGATAAACAAAACTTGACCCATTAGTCATTTTTTTATTTTAAAAAGGGCAAAAAGAAAAGAGACTTCCACAAAGTGCCTAACACTGAAATTTATGCCCACTGACGTGTCTTCTTTGTTGGCGAAATAATTGATGGGGTCCTTAAAATCCAGTTTTCTTGGCAACAAAAATTATTTGGAGTTTACCTCATTTTACGGATAAGGCATCGTGTTATTTCTAATTTTGTGTTTTGCAGTTTTTAGCACTGGTGGTATTGAAGCGTATTATAACCTGTAGGCTGTTTGTTTTCACATTTGGGCTCATCTTTCTAGGGAAAGACGTTTGTTAGCAGTTGCTTTCCCTCAATTCTTTTTTTTTCTGCCTCTCTTTTCTTTTCTGGCCATCATCTTCCACAGCACATACACAACTCGCCATGCCGCTTCAGCAGAATGAACGCTAAGTTAAATGCGCCTAGTTAAAAAGCCCTGTGAAGGCGGACTAAAGCATTTCGTGCAAAGGGTGAGGGTGCCTGTCCTCAGACACTATATGTAGGCTAGGACACACAATTCAATCCATCAATCAACCAATTTATTTCCCCAAAACATTACATTTATATTAGTTAGCAACATTTATTGTGATATTTAAATGATAGTAATATTTAAAGAAAAAATTAAATTCCAGACTTCTCAAGGGTCCTCCCCCAACTTGGGGCCTTGATAACTCAGTCCCGCTTTTCACCCCACTACAACCCTCTGGCTTTATATATAGAAGACATTTATTATCAAGCTAATATCGCTTTTCTAGCTAATATCTAGCTAATAGTCAATTCTAACATCGATAATAATGTAAATCTTCCTTCCAGACATTCTGAAATTACTTGATCGCTAATTATCGTTTGAGCGATGTTATTTCTGAATGATTCTATCAAATTTTGCGCTGTGGCTTTGAGAACTGTGGCACTTTAATAGACCTGGGTGGTTTAGGAGGATTATTATGGGCAGTGTCGACCAGGTTTGGTCAGGGAAACAGGTCTCAGTGCAGTGATGTTGGTTCCCCAGTCCACACTCATGTAGCCTAATAAAAACCAAGGTTTCTACATATGCTCACGGGTGCCGTTGACCGTAATTCTGTGCGCACAAGTGGTTTTGTTCACTTTGTTGAAAAATGCTACCGTACACTTTTCAAATAATCCCAGTACTGAATCGCATTATTTTGTATCAATGTTTACTCTGTGTACTGTAACAATAAGAGGAACATGTTTAATATTCTATTATAATATCTTTATACAAATAAAGATAAACTAATATCCACTATAAAATAATGCTCACAGTATCATATTATGATATATCAGTATTTACTCAATGTTTACAAGACGAAAGGTACAATGGAAAAATTAAGATATTGCTCGCCTCTAACGTATGCTCGAGCGCAAGACTAAAGACTACGAATTTGCACGTGCGCAGAGCCGCTAAGTAGCAGATTCTATTCGGTTAGCGCTCAACACCCGGCGCTACTTGGTCCTGCTTAAAGCTGAACTTCAGTTCCATTCTGTTAATACGATTCATGGATGTATTATGACTTAATTTAAATTTGTTTCTTAGAACATAGACACTTTTGATTGAAACTTAAAAAAAAATATTTTTAACGTTTTTAAAGAGGATGAAACTTTGAAGGCAGACGCACTTTGGATTTCATTCCTGGTCAGCACTTTTTCATTATAAACATTTATGCTCCAAATGAAGCATATGGCATATTTTACCATATGATTGTATTATGTTTCCTACATTGGGGTTTCTACAGTAACAGGTGGATGGCTGGAGAGAAACACCCCCTAATTAAAACTGCATAGGCCAATCTTGTCGTCAACAGCTGATTGGAGACTAAACTAATTCTTAGATACTGAAGTATTCTTTTTGTAGATCTCCTAGCATATCACCGTAAAATAAAATATTTATTAAGGAAATAAGAGAAAGGTTGTCAAAGTCACATCTTAAAGAATTCACTAGATCACCTGCTAGTTCATTAAAATATAGACGGGTGAAAACACTGCTTCAATTGAAATTTGCAAGTTACCAGACTCTGGCTTCATAATATGACATATGCAATGGGGATGATGTTGGGGATATCAGCAGTGAGGGAAGGTGTGGGGAATGGATGGGCATGATGTTAGGAATATTGGTGATGGTGGGCACTGAATTATGTCCCGTACAGCTTTCCTTTCAAACAGACAGTAGGGAGTGGTTCATTTTGTGTATATAGCTTACTAACATAAGAAAGGTTGTCAAAGTCACACCTTAAAGAAATTCGAAAGATATTTACTTGCAAATTGGATGAGTGCGTCGATCATGATAATTGCCGCAGGCAGCTATATTTCTGTTTGGCGGATTAACTCGTTGAAATTCCCAATTCCCAGTCAGATCTGATGCTATGTCTTGCGGTTTTTATTTCAACAATCAAAATAATAACGGATAACAGATACGCGTTAGACCTATACCTAATCGACCATCAGAATTTGATTTTAGTATTATTCTGGTCTTTCGGCGATTGAGCCAGTATTCAGACGTTTTGCCCTGCCTTGTCAAAATGCCCTGTCACAATGCAGAGAGCCGTTTAGAGAGCAAGTGACGGATGGCAGGCTTGTATAATTTATATGGTATATGCGCCAAATAAGATAGACGCTTTTGGCGATTTTAATCGTCATTTGGAACATAATATAAGTCAAATATTGTGCTGGGTTCGTATGTGAAGATACACTGTAACGGATTTATACATCTAAAGATATGCATTACACAATATAAAATACACACGTACAAACAAAAACTCTGACGTAATGGTGATGTGCGCATGTGCAGCAACTCGAGAGGGACTATAAAACTAGCTTATCTGCCTAGTTATTGAATCGGTTTCGTGTTCTGGCTGCAGAATGTGGATGCATCGGTGGCTTCAAGCATTTTAAAACATTCTCTTCCACTCTCACATTGCCATATTTAGCTATATTTGATGGTGCTTATATTTCAGCAAAAGTCAAACGTGGATGTGGTGTATCAGTCTGCATTTTCAAGGTAGGCTATGTTACGTTTGTTTTGGTGCCTTAATACCGTTGTTAGTTAATGCGTTACTGTACAAACGTTTTTTCCCTTTTGCCAGTGTTAAGGTTACTTCTGCCGCGACAAGCATCCCTTAAAGGGACTAAAATAAATATCTCGTAAAATGAATTATTACTTACCAATGCATACCAAATTACCACAGATAGTTTAAATAGTAGAGACTACGCCCTCATAGCCGCGAAATATCAATCTGCCCGGCCCCTATTCTGTTCTCAATCAAATACGCACTTGCAAATGCATTCTATCATTTATGAAGCAGACCAGTGCGTTATTATGGGTTGCATTACTGCGTCATTATGCGTTATTATGAGTTAATGACCTTAGAGCCATGTAAACAATTCTCCATCAATATGAACTGTGTAACATTAGAGAGGGGTCAAATGAACGCACTTGCGAAGGAGAACCATCACAGATAAGGGAAGAGAGTCAGGAATGTTAGATACATGTCAGGATGGGAATCAAGGAAACATTAAAAGTATTTAGTAATGAAAAACAGTAGAAAGACATTTATGACATAAGCTGTTATGATGATAAGGAACACAAAATGGAAATAACGAGCTAACTAAACAGGAGAGGAAGAGCAGAGCTAAGTAAGCAAGTTATAACTGAACAGGCAAATAGGCAGAACCAATAACAGAGACAGAGAGAAACCAAAAACATAAAGATATACCAAAACACAAAGGAACGCTGGAGACAATGCACAGAGCATGAAGATAACTATTACGACAAAGTAAAAAAACATTTCCTGGAACATTAGATGAGAGAAGGAGGGAAAGTAGGAAAACTGAGCAAAGGGTAGTGTAGACATTAATTACAAAGATAATCCATTCTGGAATAAAGATCAATACAACCACATGTGCACAGCAAAGAGCAAATGACAAGCAAACTTTGGGAAAAGCACTGAACTTAAATACAACTAATGAGATGATAATTAGAAACAGGTGAATGAGCTTAATTAAAAACCAGGACTGGATAAGGAGCAGAAGAAAAACCTGGCAAGGAAAATCAATTGGGGAGGTAATCATGACAAACTGGCTGTTTTTCTAACTGCCTACATAGAAGAGGAAGTAATCTGGGGTATTATTTTTCACTATTTTGAAGATGCGTACAGAAATATGGCAGAAATATTCCTTCTACATCTGTTTGTGCAAGGCATGGGCTGATCTACTCTAAAACTGGACACTGTATACATTTAACAAAAGTCAATTTATTCTATTTGTCAATAGTGTCAGCAAGCTCCAGCCACATATGTGCATGTGTTTTGGTATGTCCATCTTGTGTTATTATTAACTGAAAGTCTTTAATCTCAGTAAGAATTAGGACTCCCTTCAAACTACATGCAGTCACCAGGCCTTTTTGGTGTTGCCTTTGTTCAGTATTGAAGCAAGGGATTTCTGTGACCTCTAACTGAAGTAGCAAATTACTGAGCAGCTCTTTGTGGCCATTATGGAACGAGACAATCAGCCCTTTATTCTGCGAGCAGAAGTCAGAAAATTATTAAACAGTGCAGTACTGTCTTTACTACAGTGAGCAAGGGCTGATCTCAAAGTCAAGAACCAAGACCCTAATTGAAAATTGACCATAATACCTATTAGGTCTTGTTTCATTTACATAAGGCATGTTACACTACACCTTTCTCTTGATAAGGGCCCCTGTGGCTTATATTAAATCAATAGATCTCCCTGCTAACAGATGAGCTTGGAGAAAAACTACAGACCCATAATAATTTAGAAATCAATTATATATTCAAAAAAATTTTCATTTTGTATCACTGTAGATAAAGAACACATGCAGTAATAGACAATAATTCCTAGTTGTCACAGTGGCTGCCCTTGACTCTTGTCCCGTGTGTGTGTGTGTGTGTGTGGGGGGGGGGGGGTCGTGTTCCGTGTGTTTCACTTCGTTAGCATTATATGCTCCAGCCATTACACTAAATAATGGGTATGTACATACAGGTTCTTGGGGCTGCTTTGTGATACCCGCTGTTGTAAAATGCTATATAAATCAATTTTGACTTGACTTATATTCTTATATAAGTCTTATAACATATAGCGTATATAGCATAAGTAAAGCAAGTGCTTATTAATAATTCATAAAATTATACAATACCAATTGTGCTACAACCATGTGATTTTGTTGATGTTCCCGTTTTGGTTTGGTCTCTGGTCCACCTTATATTTTGTAAATCCTCACCCTTCATTATTTTCACCTGTCTCCTTTCTCTGTAATCAAGCTATGTAATGATACCCCTTGTCTTCCTATTTTCCGTTGTCAGTCATTTAATGCAATTTACTTGCCTAGCTTCCAGGCTTCTATATGCCATATTAGAATCCATGCAATTATTAGAATCATAATTCTATGTCGCTGTGCTTTGTTTTTGTTCCTTTATGTATTCTGGTTGTGTTACAGATTGAAGAACACTGTGAACAACAGCCTGGTTTGTGGCTCTTTCACTGACCCAACGTTGCCTCGCTGGAGAGAATAATTCCTCTAGCAATTTGGGAACAAGGATTCATTGTCAGGGATTACCCTGCTGGAATTCTCCTGAAATGGGAGCCCAGGTATGTGTGTCTCCTCATGTGCAGTTGGAGCACCTCATAGACTTACTGGGGAGAATAGAGAGTGGGCAAAAATCTATGTAGGGAAATGAGGTAGCAGAGACCTAGGAGGGTTTCCTGTTCCTGTTGATTTAGAGGCATAAAAACAAAGGATGGGGCATCAGAGCTAGTGTGGTCGGGACTGACCTGACGAGCAGCTCACCATGGATAAGAGACCGAGGTGGACATTCCACGTTCAGAAAGTCAGAATCCTCACCAGGATTTTGCTCAAGATTCCTGGATTTTCGAATTAGCGCAAGCCTGCAGGTAAAATTAGTTCCTGCAATCAACGTAATCTAGGATGCTTGAGCAAAATCCTGGTGAGGACTTTTACTTTCCAAACCTGGGATGTCACTTGTGGTGTGATTTGTACTTTTCCAAACATAGTAATTATTAAGGACAGACATAACACCTACATTATGAGTAAAAAATACAAGATAAAGCACTTAATATGCCATGGATAACAGTAATGTGACGGTGCCTCCCCTCTGGTGGCCACCACTAGATGGCGGTGTTTGAGCACGTGGACTTGATTTTTTCTTGTGTTGTCATTAAACACAATCTTTGTTATGTTACTTTGAACCTGTCGGTCATTGAATGTTACGTTGGCTTTTTATAGTTGGTGCTCTTATGTGTTCAGGTTTGTTTATAGTTCCGTAGTTTATAGTTGGAGACCTTTGTTTCCTCCTTTTTGTCTCCTTTCACGTCCTCTGCCCATGACATAGTAGAATTAATGTATAGTATATGATCCATAAGGTATAACCATTAAGCAGAGCTGTGTAGAGATCCTTACAGGGACAGGTGCGTAAAGATAGAATATGGCATGTGGATCAAGATTTTTTTAATCTAACTACACCAGGACCTGTGGATACAATTATATTATTAAAACTATTTCAAAATAACTTGGTTCTAAACGGGGTTCTCATTGACTCTGGCTGGTTGGTATCCCTGCTAAGAACAGTCATGCTCCTTTACAGCACAAACAGAATAGCTGTTAAGCTGATGGATGCACATCCAATACAAGTCACTGGCAGCTGAGTCGATTTGAGAGGGAGAAAATGTCTTTCGACTGTGGTAGAGGGACTGAGTGTACTAACTCGGACACCAATCCAGGACACGTGCATACTTTTTTTTTTTAATTTCCTCGTGGTGGGTGCACTGCTGTCAGTAGTGCGTCATGAGGAAGGGACACTCTCCTAGCATGGAGTGTCAGACTCGGAAGGTAGAAATCGAGTCACTTGCAGATAAAATGTACCAGGTCTAATAGTACAGAGAAAATAAAAAATCAAAAAGGCAATCAGGGGTCAGAAACCGAACAAACCAGAAAGGGGCAGAGGCAAAAAACAAAACCGAATACTCGGGCAAAGATACGAAAACCATAGACCAAATATTGATACCAGGATCTGAAATTCTTGACAGATGCAAAAAGGTGGGAAACAGTATATATAGGTGCTGATAATTGCGAAACAATGCTATCAATATGCTGGGGATCTTGAGCAAACTAGAATTCTGGGAAGCACATTTCCTCTGAAGCCAGTCAGGGGTGGTAGATGTGAAAGAGCAGAGAGGTGTGTTTCTATAATCCCCAATTATCCCGTTTAGTTCAGTTTCCTTTTCTGCTTGTTGTGTGCGCGTCTTTTAAAAGACTTCGCCATCTGTCTTCAGGTTAGATATCTGTACTGGATAATAATATCATTTTCAAGAGTTAATTATAATCTATCAACCCTCATAAACGAGGGTCTAAATTTAGAGCTACTCTTCACACATATTGCTGAAACGCTTGTCAAAGTATTTGCAGCACGCTTGCAATCTGATAAGAGTCAAACAGAGATCAAATTGATTAGTGTTGAGATGTCATGCAACCAGATGCAAATGTGCCTCCTATATTTGGCTCAGGTAGGTTTACTGAGAAAATGATTGGATGCTGCAAACGGCGGAGGTCATGACGGCCATGAGTAGGGTGTGATGGGGACGATGTTACTACCTGCAAATCAAGACTTTCAGTGCCTCATAATGGAAATATCTATTCCACAGATTTGACTTGATGGCCTTGAAGTGGAGAGTATGGGAAAAGTTCAGCCACTGGCTGAAAGGTTTTATGTTCTGGTCAGATAGTAACCTGATCACTTACCTCATGACAAAGCCCAAGCTTGAAATATGTGTGTTGCGTTTCAAAACTTGCATATTTCTCCTTTGTTCTTAAACACTTACCTGGGAAAGTTCAACTGGCGGCCGTTGCATTGAGTTGCAATACCTTTGCCAAAGCTAATGGCTACAGGAGGAAGTCACACCTACCCTCATTCAGCAGTGCAACACAGTAAAGGATTGTGTGCAGGATAATCTTTGAAGTCAACTGCAGGTCTCAAACATGTGGTTTAGCAAGTCATGCACCAGTGGAGCGGGATGCCGGAGCTAAATAAAACACGTTTATTTTGACGTTAAATGCACCTGAACAGCGCTAACGACAACAAAGATGTTGTGACATACACGCGCTTAAATACACACGATAGACAAGACACAGGTACAGTGACTGATTACTAATAAACATGGAACAAGATGCAAATTAAAGGAACACACACAGGAAGGCGCACACACACAGATTAGGCAGCATGGTCCATTAACTTCCTCTGAAGGCAAAAGATAAAAGGTCACATCAAACCCTTACCTTCACCTATAATGCCACAGTCCATGAAACTACAGGCTATGCATCCTTCTTTCTCATGTTTGTGCATGTTTCTGTCTAATTGAGTTGTTGATTACAACTCATATGCAAAGTCATAGTCTAGTCTTAAGAGTGTTATTGAGCTTTGCTCAAACTGCTGAACAGCAGGAGAGCAAGGCAAGAAAAAGTTGGCGGGCATATGCGAAGACAGACTACACTGAGATTGGAGTGGATCCTAGCATTCATGTCTGCAAAATACAAGATGCAGCAGTACGTGAATTGTCCATCGGAATCTACTGATGGTCAGATCCTGGGTTGTATCAGAATGAAGATGCTGATGGAAATGAACAGTTATTGGTTAATGGAGAGGCTGACCAGAAGGATTATGATGGTGAAGAAAGCATAGCTTCATTGTCTGCAGTGTTAGTTCAGGATCTCCTCTCAGTTCTAGGGATGGAGATACAGGGGTTGGACAATGAAACTGAAACACCTGTCATTTTAGTGTGGGAGGTTTCATGGCTAAATTGGACCAGCCT
>JAOYMR010000607.1:0-11165 GCA_025802075.1 Tenebrosternarchus preto
ACCCCCCTCTGGCCCCGGTCGGTGGGTTGGTGGCGTGGTTGGGGGGGGGGGGGGGGGCGGGCGCCCCCCCCCCCCAATGGGTGTGTTTGTGTGCCTGGGTCTGAGAAGTTTTAGCCAGAATCCACATTTATCCCTATGAGATTGTGTGTACCACTGGCAAACTCTGAAACAAAAGAGTTTGTCGTGTGTGTGTGTGTGTGTGTGTGTGTGTGTGTGTGTGTGTACATCATGCTGTTGTATAGAGAGACACAGTACAGTGTTGTGATTACTTCAGCAGTGGTGTCTGCATAAAGGTGTGAAGACTCTCAGAGGTAAAGGTGGTCTTTGTGAGTGAACTACAAATGAACTGTTATTCTTCAACCAGGAAGAAGTTGTTTATGACTCCAGTTATTAGAGGTGCATAATATATTTGCAATCAATATATTATTTGCTGTTAAAGACAATTTTTAATTTGGTTCGATGGTGGAAGATGGTGGAAGCCAGTAATTACAACCGATAATTTTCATCTATCCAACACATGAACCCTTCTGTTAAATTTAGGCCTCCTTTTGTATATTACTGCCGTTATAGGGAAAGTTTTCATAATCTCTTTGCTCATTATGCAAATTATCTGTCTGTGATCATGTAGTTTTGTGATGATGGTTTTTGGTGGGTGGGGGTTCGGTCGTAGGTTTTCTTATGCCTGCACCATTTAAGAAAAAGTTAGAAAATCAACAGTAATAATGAAGCTATTTTTTGTTTCCTTTCTTACTAACTGTGCTGGGGCGTCTCTACCTGTTATCCTTCGTACTAAAAGCGCGTCTTGCTTCTTTAAGAAACTCTTTCTACTCCCTCGGTCTGCAAAAAACGCTGATCGTGCGTCAGTGTTTGTCACTCATAGCCGAGTGAGTTACTTGATGAAATGCGGGTGGAATATTTTCCTACCATGACTGGCTTGGTTTTAAATCACATTTCACGTCGAACAATGTAGTGGGATGGTTGAGGACACACAGGTTCATCTAATAAAGTTCACCGATCCCTGCACTGTACTGATCTATGACTCTGCTGGCTGGGATATCTGATTAGAGGCCATTTCAACATATCGTTTTCCCTCGATTACTGTTTGCTGAATGGAGCTCCTTAAATTCCATTTAATCGATTCCCCATCGGTTAATGTGATGCTACAATGATGGTTATGTTTCGACCAGCTCAGAGAGGATAAATGTTTGCCATAAACTGCAGTTTAAATTATTCCACCAGCTATAGTTTTAATTATTGCCCGTATCAATTCATTGTGAACTGTTTCTCTGTACTGTGCATGTTTGTGAGTCTGCACTAACTCCTTATAGTAAACAGGGCCATAATTTCTTAGGCTTTAATTGCATGGTAGATCTCCGACATCAGCAGCTTTACTGGCAGACTGGAACTTTATATATAATTGGTCTGGGATGGCTGCCATTGCAGGGGGCAGCAAAGCTTCTAAGAGGAACAGCAGTGACTTTAAAGTTTAGCTTTGGTAGAGTGGCTGAGCAAAGAGGTCCAGGATGGATGGTATCATGGTGGATTTTAACCACAGACGTAAATCTGGGTCAGTATTATCGACAAGAAGGATTCGTTTACACAACCTTTGCTTTTGTTGAGAAAGTCCCATCAAAGTCAGAAGAAACAATAATAGCAATACTCTGACCGTGTGTAGCAATAGTCTGGCAGTGTGTAGAAATACTCTTGACAGTGTGCAGCAATACTCTGACTGTGCTCAGGAATACTGTGACAGTGTGCATCAATACTCTGACAGTGTGCATCAATACTCTGACAGTGTGCATCAATACTCTGACAGTGTGCATCAATACTCTGGCAGTGAACAATACTCAGACAGTGTGCAGCAATACTCTGATAGTGTGCAGCAATACTCTGACTCTGTTGAAGCCTCTGCCAGAGTACCCAGAGATGTGCCCGTGAGCACAGTATCCTCAGCTCCTTGTGTTAGCCATTGTTCATGTATTTGATTATTCAAACAGTTGCTGACTGCTAGGTGTTTCCTGTATTCTACTTTTACTTTATTTATATGTTTGTTTATTTACAATTGTGTGCATGGAAATCCAACATACATTTAACATACACTTAATTTATATCTGCACCTTGTTTAGACACACTTCCACATTGAAAATACTCACAGTCATAAGATTCTGGTGCTCACAATTTTGCTTTATTCGAACTAATTTAAATATTAGATTTTATGTAGATTTTGTAGAGTTTTCTGAGGGGAACAAGGATGGATTCAGGTTGTGATATTGTTACTGAACTACCAGTTCACAGTACCTTGAGTGTTACACAAAGTAAGAAAGTGCAGAAAGCAAGGTTGGATACTCAGACTCACAAAGACACACACACACACACAAGCAGAGCAGAGCTTGTGCAATGTTGCAGAACATGTAAAAAAAAATCCTGAGCACATAAACTTCTCAGTCTTGTTCATTTTCCACACTGCACTTCTTCTGCACTCCTATTAATTACCAGCTGAATGTTTTAATCAATACCCAGCACTTAGAATGGGAGATGATCTTCATTTATCTCAGCACATCAGTGATTTCTGCAGTGAAGAGAAGTTTATCCTGACTGCAGACTTCCTGAAGTAAAGCAGAACCGATTACAGATACAGTTTCGTTTAACTTAGTAATGCCATCAGGTCCTTCTCGTTCCAAATCTCCAAACACCTAAAGCCACATTGAGATCTCTGAGATACAGGATCCAATAGCATAAGGCACATTTAAAGAATGTGTACAACAAGCTGTCATGCTTCATGGACATGAGATCAAGTTACGGAAATGACAGGCAGTGACTGGCAATGACAGGACATTTTTGTTTCATACCGCAAACACAAAGACCTGCATGACGAGTCTTCAGTTCAGTCTTTAGTTACTCTGCCTAAATTAGAAATGCTGTACTCTCCTCTAGGATGACATACCTGTCATATCCAGGCTGGAGGTATCAACTAAGCTGCCCAGAGTTAATATAGTGGCTTTGGGGCATTGCAGTCTGTATCCAGGAGATCTATATGACCAGGATCTATGCATGAGAAGGGCAAGGATGAAATCGGCTTGGGTGTTTAGGTTATATAATTCATCTCATAGTTGTGTGTGTGTGTGTGTGTGTGTGTTTCTGTGTGTCTGTGTATATATATTAGAATTGTGTGGGTGTTCACAGCTATAGAACATGCAGCAGAACAGTAGCACTACCACTGGTAAAGCATGTCTCCTTGCAGTAACTAGTAATAATGCATTTCCCAGTAGACTCCTGCACTGATCCTTTTCAGCACTGGTCAGTAACCCTCTGGGATTCCTTATCTGAAGCTTTTTCACAGTAGGAAGCTTTTGAGAAAAAGATGCATTATTTTATTTCCTCCAGAACAAACACATTATTTTATCTTCTCCAGTACGAAAGCATTATTTTTTTTCTCCTCCAGAATAGATGCATTATCTTCCCCAAGGTAAAATGCAGAAGACAACAGGAGGCTACAGCAGGTGTCATGATTCTTTCTAGACTGCTGTAAACATTCTCAGTGTCTCAGAGTTGGGCTGGAGTATGCGCTTCAAAACATCTTCCTTCCTGACGGCTCTATTTGGTAGTAATCTGTACTTAAACAACAACAACAATGCTGATCTCACATCAGATTTTTGCAAGTTACATTTGTTTTGGGTTTTTTTCCAGTTTGGGTGTGCTGTAGTAATGTTACTTCATAACCGGTACTATGAATATCCCTTTTTCTTTTTTTCTTGAGTATCCCCAGCTCTTTCTCCAGCCACAGCATGTGTGATTTCAGGAGGTTTCTCTTTATTGTGACCACGGATGGAGTCCTCCTGGAGTGACAGTGTAATGACATAACAGAGTAATCTCTCTCTCACTGTACGAGCCACATGCTGGGGAATGTGAACTGTGAACACAAGGTAAATAAAATAAAACTGCAGGGTCACGGGAGGCCGACCCCTCCCCAGCTGGAGGGTGACACCCATCCACACAAACATCCACAACCACTCCTCCTCATTAACTTTCCCTAATTTGCTCACCTGATTTATTATATCATTCTCAACACCTGTATCTTATTTCTACCTGAGCGTTTAAGTCCACAGGTCCTAGCAGTCGATGCTGTGTATTGCCTCGAGATCGCCTGGCCCAGTCTTGAACCAGCGCTTTTATTTGCGGTTTATGTTTGTACCGCTGTGACTCTCATCTTTACTCCCTGTTTCTTGTTCCTTCTATGCTGCTCCCGTCACAGAATGTGCAGCCACCAAGGAGTGAGGCAAGCAGCCCAGTCTGGGTTAACCTGCCTGCTACCCAGATGGCAGCTATGGGTCAGTAAAGTCAGGAATTAAGCAACTGCTGGTGCATGGTGGATGGGCTCTCTCCCTCGATGCTTAGTTGCGTAAGGACTACGGCATCTCCTATGGAGGAAACGGTCAAGTGTGAGCTCACTATTCCCAAGCTCTACATCGGAGATCTGGAAACTCGCGAGGCTATTTGTAGTTCAGAGAGAACTATGGTTTCCAACCTCGTCTGCTTGACCACGGCAAAGAAGTGTTTACTATATCTAGGGTTACAGGGAGAGCCTACACCTGGGGTGCCATGCAGGTGTCCAGCTCTTCTCTGCTGCTAGAAAACTACACCAAAGTCATGAACAAAATGAAAGCGGCCTTTGGGGTGGAGACCGAGGGCGAGCCCTGCTACATCTATGGCAAGGCTCTTGCCTGTTTTGGACACTAGCAGTTTGAACCAGGTGGAGTGACAGCACAAAACTAGCTTGCAAGCAGGAGGTGGCGACCCTCAACCACCCTCAACCACCTTCAACGATCTTCAAGAGGGAGCCATACCACTGATAGTGTACCAGCCCAATCCAGTTTATTCTTCATAAAGAGGAGGGATGGAGTATGGAAGCCGTGTGTTGACTGTAGAGGGCTCAACATGCTACTGGTGAAAACCCCCAGCAACTTTAGAACAGCTCAGGGGGGCGAGGTGTTTCACCAAGTTAGATCTCCATAGCACTTACAACCTGATTTGCATAAGAGAGGGCGGTGAGTGGAAGACGGCTTTTAGTAGAGCCTCAGGGCACTATGAGTACTGGGTACTGCAACCACACCTTCAGTGATTCAGGCTTTCATTAATGAGGTCCTAAGACAATATCTGAATAGATTCGTCACTGCCTACATGGATGTCCTGAACTATTCACCTTCTCTGGACAAACATGTGCCAACTCTGGCTGACACTGTAAGGTGGAGGCCATGACCAGATGGCTGCAACCCCAAACCAAGAAGGAGTTACAACACCTTCTGGGGTTCGCGAACATCTGTTGGCGGTTCATACTGTCCTTCAGCACCCTGACCAGGTCTCTTACAGACCTCCTGCGGGGACAGCAGTCATTGAATGATCTCAAAAATGCCTTCGCTCCAGGTCTGTTATTGAAGCAGCCTGACCCCCCTCACCCCTTCATTGTAGACATGGATGCCTCAGACGTGAGAGTGGGAGTTGTACTGTCTCAGTGGACCAGTAAGGAAGAAAATCTCCTACCATTAACATACTTTTACAACTACAGTGTGGGAGATCGTGAATCATTGCCTAAGAATTTGGCTTTCGAGGTTTGGAGGCACTGACTCGAGGGAATGAGGCGTGCACCCCTTCATGGTGAACACTGACCATAAGAACCTGGAATACCTTCATACCACCAAAAGGTTCGGTTCCAGCCAGAGGACTCTGTCGTTCTCTTGGTTTTCCTTTCAGGTTACATAAAGACCAGAAGAGAACATCATGCTTGATCATTCTTTGTGGAGGTGCGTGTGTGCTTGGTTGTTTATTGTACTGGTGCACATGTGCTGGTTTGTTCAGTGCGCTGGTGCACGTGTGTTCAGTATTTTAGTACTATCTTATGCCTGCAATATTACTGCTTGTGTTTCTTGATGATGTCTGTAGAGGTTATGAATACAGACAGTGACAGATGATGGTCAGGATCAAATAAAATCAGGGACTGAGTAATGCTGGTGTGGTGCACTGTATCGCTGGTTTCACTCTGCTGTTGTCGTGGAGATAAACTCCTCATATTTATAATCCCTGTGATGACCAAACCAAGAACTGGTCCTAGACCTGCAGCAAGCCCCTGGCAAGTCCAGATATCTTCCTGCCCCCTGCTCATTTGGAGAACCAGGCATGAGAGTTAGTAATGATAGCAATGACCCATTATTTACACATCCACCCACTCTGCAAGCTGAAGCCTAAACACCAGCCAGTGTGTTTGAGGTTTTTATTGTGTGTGAACAGAAGGGGGGGGTGGGGGGGGGCAGAGGGAAATCACAGCATGACTACTAGACCGTCCTCCAGCCTCAGTGGTCGACTGCTTCCAGTGGCAGTACTGGGGTGGCTGGCATCTAATTACAGTGCAGTGGCATCTGAACACTTTAGCACTGTTTTGCATTAACTTACTTTTTGAGAGGGAGCTCATTCTGTGTGTGTGTGTGTGTGTGTGTGTGTGTGTGTGTGTGTGTGCGCACTTTTATACCAATAGATTTTGAAAAAATTGCTCTAGATGTTTTTCAAATGTAGCAATGTACACACAAAAGTATTTTATTATTGCGCTTTAGTTTTTAATGTATTTCCGCTTTTAATTGTTTTTATTACTCAATTTCTTCTTTTCTGTCTGAAACAGATAGTAAAAGGATTTTTAATTATTACATTTTCTAGTTAATTAAACTGTTCTATGTAACTTTATTTTATTTTCCAAAAGCCTACCAGAGGTGTCATGTCTCAGGATTTATTTCCATTTATTATTTTATTCTACTCTGTGTAAATAATTTTGAAGAACACTGTATTTGAAAAACACTAACATTCCTGACACTATTCTCTCCATTCAAATGCAGAATCAGGTTTTTTCAGAATCATAGGTTTTTTTTAAATGAATGACTGTGTATATTCACAAGAAAGGGAAGATGGAAAGAAACAGAAAGTGAGAGAGAGAGGGAGGCAGAAAAAAGAGAGTCTGAGAGAGAGAGTCTGAGAGAGAGAGAGTCTGAGAGAGAGAGAGTCTGAGAGAGAGAGAGAGAGAGAGAGAGAGAGAGTCTGAGAGAGAGAGTCTGAGAGAGAGAGTCTGAGAGAGAGAGTCTGAGGGAGCATAGCTCTGTTTCCGAGCTGTGTGCCCTCTGTGTGCCTTACATGTACCATCACCACCAACTGCCAATTACAGCATACAAGACCCCACAGTTCCCCTCACTTTCTTAAGAGATTTGTCATTCCTTAATTTGCAGCACTGTTTTGTTTTAACATCACTAACATCAGTTCTAACACCACTAGACTGCCACTTTAATATATCCATCTTCTTCTCCACTTTCAGGTTTGTGGTGGCAGATGCCTGTTATCACATACTTCCTCCAGCTCCTCCTGGAGGATCCCCAGCTGGGAGACACCATCCCTCCAGCAGGTCCTGGGTCTACCCTGAGGCCTTCTCCCAGCTGTGGCTGGTTTACAGGTGGATGAGGGACATCCAAACAACCTCAACTAACTCCTCTCAGTGGACAGGATCAGAGGTTCTATTTAGCTCCTCCCAGATAACTGAGCTCCAGACCTTACCACGGAGCTCCACACCCTATCATGCAAAAGAAGGTACCCCGCAATCTTGTTCTTTAAGTTCTTTACCCAGAGTTCATAACTGTAGCTGAGGGTGGTGAAGTAAAGGTTGTAAGCATAGCATAGTGTAGTGGGTGGGGATGTTGTAGGTGTGGTTGGGGATGTAGGTGAGTGTAGTGTTGTAGATGAGGGTGGGGATATAGATCGACTTGTAAATACAGACCTTTGCTTTTTAGTTCAGCTCCATCTTCTCCACTACAGTCCACTAAAATAAATAAAAAATACACTGTAGTGCTGTGCTACAAGATGTGATGGAACCGAAAACCACACAAAATATGTTTCATTTAGAAACGGCATAAACGCTGCCTCTCGATGCGTAGTCTTTACTTCAGGCAAGACTTACTGACTAGTTCCTAATGATCTATGAGTTCTGCCCGCCTCATAACTCTGCAGCGTATCAGATAGATACGCTGGTCCTACACCATTAAGCAATTTATAGACCAGTAATAACACCTTAAAGTCATCTTTGCAGTATACTGGTAACCAGTGTAAGGACTGGAGAAGGGGGGGGGGCGGTGGTGTGTTCTCTCTAGAATGAGGGTGGTGTGTTCTCTCTAGAAGAGGAGTGGTGTGTTCTCTTTAGAATAGGGGTGATGTGTTCTCTTGTTTTACTCCAAGTGAGAACTCAAGAAACTGCATTTTGGATCAGCTGAAGCTGTCTTGATTGTCTTTTTTGTGGAGTTCAGTTCGAGGGCCAGTAATCAACCCTGCTATAGACAAAAGTAGGGATGACTTTCTCTAGGTCTGGGATTGTCAGGAAATCTCTGATCTTGATGTTCTTAGATTGTGTTATTTTTCTCTGGTTATTTACAATTGTTTTATCCTGCATCCATTATTATTAGTATTAGTCCTGGTCTATCACTACTCCTGTTATTCCCAGTTAGCTTTTGTATGTCTGTGTGTTTGGGTCTATATTGTGTTCCTGTATTCCTGCGGTTCTTTACATGTAAATCATTATCTGTTTCTGCTTTATGTTTTTTTTTTTTTTTTTTAAGAGTTGGTTCATTTGATCTCACTTCTCCCATCCAACCCTTCTGTATTGCCTCTCAGCTATGTTCCTGAGTCTGAATCTGTGCGTTTGTTAATCGAGGCGTACACCCACACACATGCGTTCACGTCTCCAGCCCAGCGTCGTGAAGACGTTTTTTAGAAGCTGGTCCAAAGGGTGTAAATAGATGATTTATGGTTAGTCAAAGTGTAGATTAAAATGTCATTGTTAACAGAAATAAACAGGGACCTTTTCACTGTAACTTTACATGGTGAAGGGTAGGTTGTTGACTCAGGTGGTTAAAGTGTTTACTATAAGCTTTTGAGAATTTTAGTGCTATAGAGAATCAGTTGATGCAAATTCAGAGGCCATTTGAGTTCGCAAATGTAACTTGTCATCCATTGTCATGCATATCCTGCTGGTAATGTTATTGTTAAAGCTGAAGAAAAAGGATTGCCTTGATTTGTATATTACTGTAGTGTAGTCATGCAGGTGTATCTTTGAAGATTTCTTAGTCAATCATAAGTTCTGCTTTGCACTACCCGTGTTCAGTCTTCTGCATTCTCTCTTTTGGATTCGAACCATGGTAGATTTTCTCCATGGTGCTTCCTGTTGGCATGAAATTGTTTTGTTTTAGAGCAACCCATCCAGAACACCAACAATTTGAAGTGAAGCTGAGAATCTTCCTTGAGGATCATTACATCACTCAGGCCTGCTGCCAGGGCTGGGCCCAGGACAGTCCATCAGGTCGTTGTTTGACCTGCACATTTAACCTTTCACTGGTTAAGTCTGTTGGCCTGGGAGGTTGGTAATGTTTAAGCACAGGTTTGGATACAGTAACATGCAAATAAATAAAAATAACCAAGTATTACTGTTAAAAATAACCAGCTGAGTGTGCTGGGAGGAAGCAAACAGGAATGAGGAATACAGGTTTTTAATAAAGTTCCAAACACATCTCTCCCTCTCTCTCCCCACTGGTCTCTGACCTGCACTGGAAAGACACATACAGGTAGGTGAGACATGCGTTCAGCTAAAACACATCTAAGTGAACTGGGGGTAGTGGTTTTTGGAATCTTCCTGAGGTAGAAAACAGCACAGGCATGTGAACACACACACCAGTGCAGCTCTTCAGTCTGTGTTTGGTTCCATGTGTGTGTGTTCACAGTAATTCAGTCTGACATCGCAATGAATCCTTCCGCAGTGAATCAGCCAGTGACGACTGGGAATCACCTTCTGAAAACATTCAAGGCAACATATCAGAAATCTTTACAGTATATAAACACTCAGGCACGCAAACACACACACACACACACACACACACACACACACACACGTGACGTGTTCACATACATCCATATGCACAGTTATATGCGCGCACACACACATTCATACGCACATTTTCACCCACACACATGCGCACACACATACACATGCATGCACACACACACACATGCATGCACACACACACATACATTCACGCATACACACTCACACACACCATAATGCCAACACTAATGTGTTTATCAGAGAGGAGTTGAGCAGTATTCCTCTCAGCTGAGTGGCATTTCCAGGTGTAATTGGCTGGAGAAGTGAAAAATAATACCCCCTGGCTATATGTATCAGCACTAAACTGCAATATCTGTGTGTGTGTGTGTGAGAGTGTGTGTACATGTGTGTCTAAGGGTATTTAAGGGTCATCCTCTGAAAGATCATATGCCCTACACAAACTAAGCTCTACTTGGAATTCTTCTCTCTGTGAACCACACATATCTGCATGGAACATTACAGTTGGACTCACATAAGCTGAACGTAAGATGGGGTTCACCTGAAATATAGAGTTTTTGTCCATGGAAGAATCATCAATCATTTCACAAACTATAATTTAACACAGTTGCTCAAGTTCAAGTTGAATTATAATGTTTTATAGAACACATGTTTTCACAAAGCAGCTTTACGACTGAATGGGTCCAGGCTCGAATGAACAAGTCGAGGGGTGACGGTGACAAGGAAAAACTTCCTAGCAGAATAGGAAGAAACTTTGGGAGGACCAAGACTCAAAATGGAAGCCATCCTCCACTGGATGGCCCAACTACATTATGCTTTATTACATTTCCTTTATTTGTGGAGTTTCAGTTAACATAGTGAGTTCCTATTGGCTGAACAGCCTCTGGCAGCACTGGATCGTCCTCATGTCTCCTAGATTAACATGTAGCTCTGGCAAGATTTTCAAGATGTTGTGTTAAAACCTTTGTTGGAGCAATAATAAAAAAAATATCCCTCATGGTCTGAATTTTAGCTGACTTTTATATGTTAGTTATGTGAGATTTGTTTGTAATGCTTAGTTAATGACATCAGATGTCTTTCTGGTGAACCTTAATCAGCTCAGTAAGCATTTCCATCCAGGGAACTGTATACCTATTATCCTCACAGGAGTGAATGCCATCCAGAACCACTGAAGAGTACACGTGTGTGTGTGTGTGTGTGTGTGTGTGTGTGTGTGTGTGTGTGTGTGTGTGTGTGTGTGTGTGTGTGTGTG
>JAOYMR010000608.1:0-11161 GCA_025802075.1 Tenebrosternarchus preto
GTGTGCACATGTTCTTCAGTACTGAACCTCACAGTGTGCACATGTTCTTCAGTACTGAACCTCACAGTGTGCACATGTTCTTCAGTACTGAACCTCACAGTGTGCACATGTTCTTCAGTACTGAACCTCACAGTGTGCACATGTTCTTCAGTACTGAACCTCACAGTGTGCACATGCTGCTCATAACTGAACTTCATAGTGTTCACATGTTCCTCAGTACTGAACTTCACAGTGTGCAAACACTCCCCAGTACTGAATGGCGATGCGAGGCCTGTGCTAGCAGGACAGGTGTAATCATGAGAGTTATCTCCCTGGTCTAGCTCTCTCCATCAGGGAAGAACCTGTGAAACTGTAGTGTTATGGCTATAGCGAGCATGACATTGACTCCATTGCACACAGGAAAGATAAGCCACTTCCTCCGCCCTCAAAGAAGTTCCAAAACTTTTGGTTCCTAGCCAGCTGTTCCTAGCCACCTGACACCTGTTAATGACCTGCTCCTGGGCTGCAGGGCTTGGCCATGGGTCTGTAAGAGCGATGTTGTAGTTTGCATTGATGTGTCAAATCGTTGCGTGCATTGTGATGTCATCATGCTGATTACAGGAACCTGTTCTTCTCTGGGCTTTATGAACACACACAAAGTGGGAACATAGCACTGTGAATCTGCAGCTTGGGATAAATCTTCTTTTGGGCTGCAGACATACATATTTAATTAAGGCTTTGGAATGAGCTGCAGAGAACTAGAGTGAGCGTTCTGTGAAGAATTCCCCACCTCCTTTAGCTCATCACCTGAGAGCTAGGTGGGGTCGATGAGAAGCTGGGAGGGGTTATGGAAATTAAAGAGGTGGGGCTTTGTCACATAGATCAAAGGGGAAGTTAGGAGTAATGCGCTGTATTTCCTGTATTTCAGGTAGTATATGGTTTTAGGTGTCATAATACATCATGCATAGTTGTTACATAGCTCAAAACATAGCTCAAAACATAGCTCAAAACAGCTCAAAACATAGCTCAAAATAAAATCACAAGAGAAAATAAAGCACTATTGAAATATGTCATGCTGGAGTACTTAATACTCTTGAGTAGAGTGTTATGTAGAGTGCTTAATACTCTTGCTGGCTGCTGTATTAGTAGACCTGTCAGAAACAGTCATTGTGTGATTTGTAAGGATACAGTTACAGACTTAAGCCCATTGTACTGCAGACTGGATGTTGGTTTTGGTCATTCTCAGAACAGCAGTAACACAGACATGGTAGTGATGTGGCAGTGATGTAGTAATGATGTGGTAGTGACGTGGTTGTGATGTAGTAGTGACGTGGTAGTGAAATGGTAGTGATGTGGTTGTGATGTAGTAGTGACATGGTAGTGTTGTGGTTGTGATGTAGTAGTGATGTGGTAGTGATGTAGTAGTGATGTAGTAGTGACATGGCAGTGATGTAGTAGTGATGTGGTAGTGACGTGGTTGTGATGTAGTAGTGACATGGTAGTGAAATGGTAGTGATGTGGTTGTGATGTTGTAGTGACGTGGTAGTGACGTTATAGTGATGTAGTAGTGACATGGTAGTGATGTTGTAGTGATGTGGTTGTGATGTAGTAGCGACGTGTTAGTGACATGGTAGTGACATGGTAGTGATGTGGTTGTGATGTTATAGTGACATGGTAGTGACATTATAGTGATATAGTAGTGACATGGTAGTGATGTGGTAGTGACTAGCATGCTAGCATAAGGATTTCTTCCATAGACAACAACAAGACAACAAGTCTTTCTGGACAAGTATGTCTGTTAAATGCTTTAAACGTAAATGTAACCTCATGTTAACTTTAGTACCATTCTTACTATTTATCATAAATTATTCATGAATTGTTATAATTTATGCATACGGTTATAAAACCATTTTATTTGGATTACTGCTGGGGAGTGTTCTAATCTAGTAGTATAACTGATCTACATTGTTATACATATATTTAAAAAAATAAACCATTGTCATTTCTTCTTTCAATCACTAGATGGCAGTACAGTATCTTCAACTTTAATAATACACCAGTGAACACTGCATCCCAAGCTGCATAGAACAGATGTCGGATGGGAAGTAATTATTGTTTCATCCACCTAATCATTAATGAATTTTAATTTAACAATACCAGATCTCAAAGGATCCAAGCCAGTTAAAAGGAATGAAATTAAAATCTATCGATACTGTGAAGTGACTCTATGTACAGTGAGACTGACTGGCCAAATGTTAGCCTACGACTATGTGACTGCAGACTGACAAATAATATGTTGCAGGATGTAAAAATCATGAAGTGTGTGTGTGTGTGTGTGTGTGTGTGTGAATGGGTGTGAAGGTTGTGTGTGAGTGGTGTTTGTGTGTGTGAGAGTTTTGGGTGAGGGGATTGGGGTGAGATATACGTATTCTTGAAGTCCTCAAAGGGTCTCAGAATGGTCTTGGTGGAGAACTCTATACTCAGAACTCTATATCCAGAACTCTATATTGAGAACTCTATATCCAGAACTCTATATCCAGACAACGGATGTAGATGCAGATAACCGTGGTGAGCTGCTACATGTCTGTGCTTACAGACAGACAACAAGAGCACTGTATTCTCCCTGTGGGTCACCACTCTTCTCCCTGGGCCAAGCTCTCTCCACATTCTCTGCTCACCCACACAGCCCAAGAATCTGGAGCTGAACCTTCCACTGTTAACGACCTCCTGGTTTCTGTCCCTTCTGGTCCTCTTGATGCTGTTGTTCTGCTGCACTAGTGCACCCCTGAATCCTGTAAATCCTAGTAGTGTTGAGCTACTGTGGTTGATCTGTGGGGATCAGGGCGTCCAGCGTGAGCAGCGTGAGTTGCTGCCATGTCTTGCTCTTCTGTCTGTGGTGAATATCAGGAAAGTGTTATGGTGACAGAACAGTGGCTGGACATCATCATTTCATCTGGTGATTTGGGACTAATCTACCAACATTCCAGAGAATGCGCTTGAAGCAAATATCACTGGATGGCTATTCTGGGGAAATACACCCAGCAAAGGGGGCTGGAGATCTGCACAGCTCCCCAGGTGCAGGAGACAGACATCTCAGCTACTACCACCAGTGCTAATCTCATCCAACGTACCATCCCTCCAAAAGAAAATGGATGACCACTTGCTTTTAACTGTCAGTGGCTGCAGAAATTGCTCACCCTTCTGCTTCACTGAGACACAGCTCAATCAAGATCAGGTGGTAAAACACCCCCCACCTTCAACATCTTCAGACTGGTCAGTCAAACTACCACACAGTTCATGGTGGGGGGGGGGGTCTCATGGTCAGACAGTGCTAGTGTAACAACTTAACAATCCTTCAATACCACTGCTCTCCTGATCTTGAGTTACATTTGAGATGCAGGCCATATTACCTGCAGAGAGAGTTTGTTTCAGTTGTATTAGTTGGTGTTTATTCCCACCACAAGATAATGCTAGCACAGCCATTAATAAACTCTTGCTACATGTCCCCTGTGTTCCCCTATGCATGTGTGTGTGTGTGTGTGTGTTTGTATGTATGTGTGTGTGTGTTTGTATGTGTAAGTGCATATATGTATGTATGTATGTATGTATGTATGTACACCTCTTGTGACTCCTTCAATGAATTTACTGACACTGTGATGTCATACACCAAATTCTGTTAGGAATGTGCATGTATACCAGAGCAGTGGTATGGTGCTAAAAACCCTGGTTCTGCAAAGAATAACACCTCCTACGCAGACAAGAGAACTGGGCATGCAGGAGTGGAGGCAGATTTGTACAGAATCACCAAGGACGTGTGCAATGAGTCCAGCTAAACAGTGAACATCTCACCCAGCAATTACAGATCAATATGGACAAATCTTGTGGACTTGACAGATTACAAAAGAAAACTCCTCTTGTGATAATGACCGTGACCTCCCTCAGATCTTCTTAGGCACATTCAGCGGGTTTCATGCAAGATTTAAAAAGCCTGTTTCACCAGACATCCAGCCTCCTTCTCCAGCACCAATGTTCCTGAGCTGGGAACACTGCTCTGGGAACAGTGAGCTGTTCCTCTCACCCCCTCTCACCCCCTCACCTTCTCACTCTCTCTGACTCTCTCACACTATCTCACCCTCTCACTCTTATACCATCTCACTCTCATTCTCACTTTCTCACCATTTCACCTTCGCACGCTCTTACTCTCTGACCATCTCATTCTCTAACTCTCTCATTCTTACTCCTATTTCCATCTGCTTTTTGTTTTCCTCACCTTATTTGTTTTTCTTTTAAGTAACCTTGTGTTTGAGAAAACACAAGAAAGAAAACAAACAAACAACTAAACGTGACCCAGATGAGGACAAGACTGGCGTTAGCGCTGTGTGCATACGCACACAGTGGAGGGTAGGACGATCTGCTACTTCCTCTCATCTGTAATTCATATTTCTGAGGTTGCACTGCAAAGGTCAGTGAACCAGGTCAAGGTTATCACCATGGAGATAGAGGCTGTGGTAGCAGTGTGTGTTCCAGGCCCGTGCGGAGTAAACGTGCACATCTGTGCTTCACTTCCACGTTCTGTAGCACGGCTCCATCTCTGCTGTCCCTGTATGACATCCAGGCAGCGGTGCGATCGCTAACGTCTTTGCTGTGCTCCTCTCTGTCTAACAGAAGCTCGTCTAGACGCAGAGGAGGATGTGACATCAGCCGCTCCTCCCTCCTCGTTTGAGGGCGTCTGTACATGCATCAGCTCCTCTCTCTTCTCCTCCACCGCTCTCCGCTCTCTTCTCCTCCCCTCTCTCCGCTCTCTTCTCCTCCCCTCTCTCCTCTCGCTGGGATTAATCACACACCTTCCTGCTTTCCTGTGGCTTGGCATGGAGGTGTCTGTGTGTCTGTGCTTTAATAAATGTGATGGTTGTTGTACCATACAGCACTCCATACTAGAACGGGCATTCAGAAGGAAGACCTCGCTCACAAACTGATGAACAGATGTATCATGGGATATAGTGAAAGAGTACCTTGTTTTTTTGTACATTTTAAAATTTTTATTTTTTTTTGAGTACAAACATATAGTCCCATGCTGGCATCATTTCCACTCAGCTACATTTGTGTTTCCATAGCACCACTGGCAAATGTATTTGACTCAGATGCCATTCTGGCACAGACAAGTGGAGAGAGAGACTGGAGAGAGAGAGACTAGAGAGAGAGATTGGAGACATGTCTCCACTCAGTTTGGAACTGAGATTTTACAAATGTGTTATTTGCTTTTAGTTGGCTGGTATTTGAAAGAACTTCCTGCCCCAAAACTGGAGAGGAGATTTAAGGTCAATGCTGCAGATGTTCCAGACAAAACTTTTAATTGCAAATGAAGGCATTTGTTCTGTGATGTCAGAGATGGCGTGTGATGTCAGAAGTGGTCTGTGATGTCAGAGGAACTGTGATGTCAGAGATGGAGTGTGGATGTCACAGAGGTGGACTGTAATGTTACTGTTGTAGGTGCAAAGCTGTATAACAGGCCAGAATCAGACATCAACCTTCACACATTATCATGGACAAACAAACTCAATTTGAAAATTATTAAGACAAAACAACCATATTGAATAAATGTGCCATCATCTGTGCCTTATTGGTTTATTTATATAGACATTATTTTCTTGTTTATTTCAGCAATAATGCTCTTCAGACTGAACGGAGAAAAGAATAACCTTTACTACTGCGGTATTGGTCATTGGTTTTTCAAGCTGAATTTGGTGTGTGATTATCCTGACCTTTAGTGTAAATCTCCACTGGTCTTATTAAGGCCTAATCAGGCTTACTGTGAACAAATTAGAAGGTTCTTGTTGTTGAAACAGAAACACAAAGAAAGTCAAACAAAAGACAAGGAACTACGCACAATTTCATCTTAAATAAAACACAATGTAATACACAATGTGATTTTAATAACTAGAAAGTCTCTTTTAGTCCCTATGTGTTGCTACTACAGATCAGTTCTGAGACCAAACGACCTACTTTGAAGCAGAATTTGAGTGTTACCCCTGGTATCACTTTGAAGCAGAATTTGAGCATTACCCCTGGTATCACTTTACACATGGGTGGGGGAAGTCAGAATAGAGAGCAGGATAGAATGTTTTTCAGTGGCTGTACTGACCTACATGATACTGACACTGCAGTGGTTGGAAGGTCTTTGAATCGTAGCCTGAGCAACCTCACCTTCAAACAAGACAGTACTTAAAATAGTTCTGTGTAACTGTGTGGCATATTTAAAACTTAAGATGTTTGGAGGGAAATATAAAGTCATCTTTGCTCCAGTAGGATTCTTTGCAGCACAGATGAATGTGATTAGACAGGACTCTGGATGGGTATGCATGGTGCATGATGAATGTGCGATGTGATTGGACAGAGCTCTGGTCCAGGGCCACACTGGGCCTTACAGGGAGAGCTGGGAGCAGATGACCACGAACCTATCAGTCCAACAGCATCCTTCAACCCACAGAGAGAAAATGTAATCTAACCTCTGGATGACTCAGTAATGGACTTCATCCTGTAGTTTGAAATTCCAGCTTAGGAGCTGTCTGAAATATTCATGTACATGTATTTACATTCATGTGGTTGTCTTCTCATACCGTCATTTAAATGCGCATTCATTATTAAAACAAACGCAAAGACGGAAATGCTGATAGAGAGGAAAGTGGCCTCATATCAGAAAACTGTGAACATCAAACTGCTGACGCATTACTGGTACAGGCCTTAAAGAGTCCAAAGAATGAGCTCAGATCTGAATATGCAAAAATCCAAACAATGAGTTCAGATCTGAATATGCAACAATGCAAAGAATGATCTCAGATGTAAATATGCAAATATGGACAGAAAAGACAGAAGCCCATTGGCTAAGAACCTGAGACTCGCTCATTAAAAAGTGTTGAGTATAGGCTTGTGTACTCGTTGAGTATACACTTATGTACTCGTTGAGTATACACGTGTACTTGTTGAGTATACACGTGTACTTGTTGTATCCACTGGTGTTGTGTTTATGTGTTGAGTATGTATGTACTAGCAGGCTATAGTTATTCACATGAAGTGACCTGCCACTGATATTTTTACTAGATCTTTTCTTTCACAGACCTCTTATGAAAACGTCAGCGATTCCTGCCCACAGGTCCTTTGGTATGCTTGGATAATAGCTGAGACACGTCTTCACGTAAATAACAGATGAATATGGCAGGTGTATTTTCTGGTATTTCTAGTATTTTCTTTTCTTCTGCATTTGGCAGCAGTGTTGCATGTTTGAACTGCCTTTTTTTGAAATGACTAAGTCACCCCCAACATGGACATGGATTCCTGTTAGTGTCCTGGAACAGAGGAACAGAGGACTGGCTGTACAAGGTCAGAGAGGAGGAGGCGTTCACAGATGGGGAGGAGAGGGAAGCACCTTCACTGGCCACGTGTCCCGCAAGTCTGAGGAGTGTCCTGATACATGAGACTCCCTGAAATGTGAAGAACTACCGTTCTGTGTCTGTGGAGGGGAAAGTCCTATTGATTACCTGTCAAATAGCAGAACACTAACCCAACCAAACCAGCGGAACCAGCAGAAACAGCTTCTCTGCTGTAGTGGGTCTGAATTATTTAAACATAGTGCACATGCTCCCGACCTGCTGTCCAGCCCCACGCTTTAATCACATGGAAATAAATTCACAGATGAAGCTGCCCATGCAGGAGAGCAGAGCTGTGAGCCAAGATTCACTCAGGCCTAATAACCATGCAGTTATGCAGCTCACAGCCGTGTGTGTGTGTGTGTGTGTGTGTGTGTGTGCAGTGCACGTGCACTGGTTAATGTCACCCCCCTCCCCCACACCCCCACAGTGAGGTCAGTGGACCAGAGCGGCCAGATTTTACATCATCTGGGTTTAGTCGTTAAACTGGGTGCTGTATCAGTTCTGTGAGGATGGCTGATCTGAGAACAGAAGACAGGGTGGGCACACCTCACATTCTCATTCAGTTCTGTGAGGATGGTTGATCTGAGAACAGAAGACAGGGTGGGCACACCTCACGTTCTCATTCAATGGAAAATGCTGAAGGCAACAGTTCAGTAATCGTGCAGTCCTCCCTTTGAAATCACTCTCAGATCAGATGGTGTGATCGCTGAGATGTGTGGTGGTCTTTGTTTGTAAAAACTTTCATCTGAATCACAAGGGTTAACTGACAAAGGGCCAGGAAATGATGGGTAAAATCGGACCCACTGAAACATCTAAACTGACTACACATTTGACTAAAGGTCACCGGGACAAGATCCTGTACACACAGAGAGAAGACAGAGTGTGAATGAGAGTGTGTGTGTCTGTGTAAGTGCGTGTGCATGCATGAGCACATGTGCGTGCGTGTGTGTGTGTGTGTGTGTGTGTGTGTGTATGTGTGTGTGTAGGCATGAGGAGGCATCACTTGATCAGCTTAACGTTGGCTTGCTCTACTCCAGCCTGTGTGTGCAAGATTGAATAATTTACACACACACACACACACACAGACACACACACACACACACACACACACACACCTCCTACTACCCCTCCAGCATCCTCCAGACATTTCTGTGCTGTCAATGTGGCTCTGATCCAGCTGCCGTCCACTCATGCAGGCATTTCAACATTTCTCTTCTTTACTCCACCCCTCACCCAGCACACACCCCTCCGCTATAAACTCCACCCCTCACCCAGTACACACCCCTCTGCTATAAACTCCACCCCTCTCCCAGCACATACCCCTCCGCTATAAACTCCACCCCTCACCCAGTACACACACCTCCGCTATAAACTCCACCCCTCACCCAGTACACACCCCTCCGCTATAAACTCCACCCCTCACCCAGTACACATCCCTCCGCTATAAACTCCACCACTCACCCAGTACACACCCCTCTCTGCTGTGAACTCCACCCCTCACCCAGCACTCGTAGACTGGTGAACAGGTGGACTGATAGATGGGTGGACTGGTAGATCAGTGAACTGATAGACTGGTGGACTATTTAACAGGTGGACTGATAGACTGGTGGACTGGTGGACTTGTTTTCTTACCATTAGCATTACTCAGAAACACAAAACTATTGCACTGGTTGAACTGTGACCATTTGTCTCAGGTATCCCTCAGAAAATGTTAAACTAAATCTAGAATTGTTTGCTCATACACATTATGAATCTACAGTAATATGGAAATATGTGGCCCAGTGAATAAATGTCTGCTGTGGTAATCAGTGCAAATACACTGTGTTTTGTGTGGCTTCCTTCTGGGTGTGGCTACCTTCTGGGTGTGACTTCCTTCTGGGTGTGGCTTCCTTTTGGGTGTGACTTCCTTCTGGGTGTGGCTTCCTTCTGGGTGTGGCTTCCTTTTTTCGGTGTGACTTCCTTCTGGTGTGGCTTCCTTCTGGGTCTGGCTTCTTTCTGATGTGTTGCTTCCTTCTGGTGTATTGTGTGGCTTAACCAGCCTGAAATCCAATTAGCTCCTGTCCCACTTCCCATAAACCCATTTTCCACGGAAATATGGTCCGTTATTATCTGATTACAGTCAGTTATTATCTGATTACATCTCACAGAGGTGGAACATGTCACAGTGCCAGTATAGTAGTAATACACTGGGAGAAGGGCAGGGGTCAGAGGTCACAATGTTAATTCTCTCATTTTATTTAACCTTTGACATGTAAACCTTAGGCTGCATTGCATTTTCATGTAACATAGCAACACACGAAACATAAAAATATTATTGCCTACTGTGTGTACAATCATGTGAAATTAAAACACACACATATATAGTAAATATAATGGATGCACAGAAGATTTTATCTGATTTTGGGGTTTTTTTTGTTTGCTTTTGTTTGAGTTAAACCTGAAAGTTTAGGAACATTTCAGACATTGTGACCCTGTGCTTGGTACTGCTGGATCTCTGGGGGCTCATGCTAACAGGAGACTCTTTCTACCTTTACACACACACACACACACACACACACTCCAGTGAATCATCTTGCAGTGGGTGGTTCAGAGCATGTTCTCCTGCAGGAACAGCCTTTGTTGTCCTTGCTTTCTCTGTGTTTCTTGTCGTCTATTACGTGTGTCCTTTCAGTCCTTCCACGCTGTCTGCGTCTTCTTCCTGTTCACCAGGCTGAGTAGCTGCACTATGACAACCACCTATTTTCCCTCGTTCACCCGGCAACAAGCTGGCTCCCCTGCTGCGAGCTGATCTCTCTCTTGGCCTGTTAATGGCTGAAAGGCTCCTGTATTATGGCACCCCGAGACCCTCCCCCCTCCCCCCGTTGCTTCTCTGGGATTTGACAAGAGTGAATATACCAGTTGTTTTGATCTCAGAGAAGATGGAGTTTGATAGGATGCTTTGGTTACTATAGCAATGCCGAATAGAAGCAGTGAGAAAATTTCCATTGCAAAGCAATTACTGAGAGCGTGAGAGTGGGAGGGGCTTGGAGGAAAACTGTCCAACCTTACCACTTAAACACATCACACAGAGCAGCCTCCAGCCTCCAGGCTCCGCCCATCTGAGGAGATTTGGATTCAGAGAACGTGACAAAAAAAGGATGAAATTGTGATGGAAGACCTGTACCATCAGAGTGGTTTCTTTGCACATATCCCGCCCCCGTGTTCTCTCCATCAGACACATGCCCCGCCCCCATGTCCTCTCCGTCAGACACATGCCCCGCCCCCGTGTCCTCTCCGTCAGAAAACATGCCCCGCCCTGTGTCCTCTATGTCAGACACGTGCCTGCCTCATGTCCTCTACATGCCCCGCCCCCATGTCCTCTCCATTAAACACATGCCCCGCCCCGTGTCCTCTCTGTGATACACATGCCCTGCCCCCTGTATCCGTTTGGCTGCTGCACCGTGGGTGTACTCTTCCGGCAGGCAGGCGACCAGAGCAGCGGCGACAGCAGCACATCCCACCCAGCCTTTGCGGGACCACGGGACACTGCCGCCATTGTTCCAGACCTGCCATGTGATCTTGTCATTGACGCAAATGACATGCCTTTGTTGGATCATTCAGGGAGCTCGCTGTATGAATCACTGAGCAGGGGAGGAGAGGAGAGGAGAGGAGAGGGGAGGAGAGGAGAGGAGAGGAGAGGGGAGGTATGGGGAGGAGAGGAGAGGACAGGTGAGGAGAGCAGAGGAGAGCAGAGGAGAGGGGAGGGGAGGTCTGGG
>JAOYMR010000610.1:0-11157 GCA_025802075.1 Tenebrosternarchus preto
GCTGTTCTCTAATTATGATCATGTTTTTTGCAAAATAAAGGTTTCATGTTGATATACTTTGGTTATTTTGTAAAACACTTTTAGTGGCATGGTGTACCAAAAAATTCTTCAAACGATCAATGTAGATTACATTATTTCTGAAAAAATCAAGTGTTCATACATTGTTCTCTCATTTTGATCTCCAGTGTAGCTGATTTGTGTTGAAAGACTGAATGGGCTTTAGACTATACAGTTATGCAGGTTTCTGTATTATTGTCTGACTTTCAAATCTACTTTCCAGAATATACCCTTTGGACAACATTGTTATTTATTTTTTTCTATATAAGCAACACTTCTTTGTTCGAGCTCGGGTCACCATCAAGGTTAGAATCCAGGCCACATACATTTAACATGACAAAGGATCCATAAAAGTACAAAGAACTTGGCTGACAGGAAAATAATTTAAACATGAAAACAAACATTTTCTCCTGTTGTCCTTAACAAAGACACCATTGTAGGTAAAAAAAAAAAAAAAAGTCAGCTTCATCCTTTCTGTCTGACCTTCAAACCATAATACCATAAATAATATTGTCTAACTGCAAATTCAGTTCTAATGGCAATATTTTTGCCTTTAAAGAAATCAATGGTTTAATAACAGCAACATTATAAACAACACAAAATGAGTCCAAAATACCTGGACCAAATGATTTAATCTTTTATCTAACATTTTAGATAAAAGTTAATCATAACATTTTTAACATTGTCAGTTTCAATAAGGGGTTCTGTTTACATTACTCACCACTCACTGAATTGTTCTGAAGGGTTGGGGGTCTTCACAGAGAGACAGGGAGAGGAAGGGGTGTTCAGCTTCAACCAGGACCCTTAATTAGGTTCTCATGCGTCCTGGAATTAATTTCAGGGTAGGTTCTGGGTTTTTAATATACTGGTTGCTTGGCTCTGTCAGTTTCAGTATTGTCTCGGTGTGGTGATAAGTTAATTGGTCCATTTGGGCGTAGTTCTGGGTCTGCCTTAAGTGTGAAGTGTAGGGGAGGGATTAACACTTAGGGGTCTGGTGACCAGACCAACATCTGGAGGACGTTGAACCTACTCTTACTTGATCTGTGTGACATTTCCACATCTTTCATGTGTCTTGCTGCAGTCTCCGTGCTCACCTCACCAGACCCCTAGAGCATCAGGCCATCTTCACAGTGACCTTATCTACCCCCTGCTCACCTACCTTACCCCCCACCCCACCCTGCTACTTCCTCAGTGTAAAACAGTGATAGTAGGAGGACTCTGGAGCTGCAAGAAAACTGACTTCAGTTCAGCTTTGGCATCCTATCACTCTTTCTACTTCCTGGCATTAACAGAGGCCTCAGTCACTCTGGAGGACTAAGTCGCACCTGCTGCTTTGTCCTTTGATTTGTCCTCATGCCTCACGAGAAACTGGGCGGGACCCTGGTACTGGTTCACCGTTGTCCCAGACGTGGTGCTTCACACCTCTTTCACCGTCTCATCTTGATATTTCATCATTCAAATTCCATGCTGTTAAGAGTCCTGCTCTTCCATCAGTCTTCATGTTGTTGTTATCTACCACCTGCTCGGCCCTCTGGGAAGAGCTGGACATCCTTCTTCATTCTTTCCCTTCTGATGCAAACCTCTCATAATCTCTTCAGAGACTTTCCTTCTTCCCTCAGACAAGCTCCAGTCCTCCTGTGTTCTGACTTTCTTAGACTCATTCAATATGACCTTCAACAGCTGGTCCTCACACACACACAGGCAGCAGTGTGGACTTGGTCTGCTGCCAACAGCATAACCCCTCTCTACTCAGATCAGCATTTTGCATCTTTCACCTTTGCCCTCTGCAACACACCAGTAATTCTCTACTCAACCCCTTCTCCTACCTGCTTCCACCTGCACCATCTCTCCTCCACCCTGGCTTCCTCCACCCTCACGTCTCCAGCTCACCACGTCTCCTGTTCCTCTAGCACTGTTCCAGTAATACTTTCCCTCTTCTGCCCTCTGTCTTCTATAACAAGATTGTATTTTAGAGAATGGCAATGCAAATATTTGGGGTTTGTTCTTGATTGGTGGTTTGTATGCTGCTGGATGTAGAGTCAGGATTAGCAGGAGTTGGACTTGCATCAGCAGGAAGGCAAAGCAAAGCTCTTCAGAGTTTATTTCCCTCTATAAAACTAAGAGAGCTAAAATAAGAATTTCTACACTGCAAAACACTGAACTCTACACAGCAGCATGTTTCATGACTTTTAATTAGATGGAACACCTAGTTAGCAGAAATTCCCATTATATCCCATGAAACTCAAACCCTCACTACCGATGGACTTGTGCTAACAATGATGTGACACAGATTGTGAATAATGGAAGCACTTTAAAAAGAAATGCCATCAGCACATGCTTTAATGTGAGCATAAACTTCATGCAGAAAGCTGAAGTCAACACAGAAGGACTTTATTTTTTTTATTTATTTGTTGTTTTTGTTTACACCTGTCCTTCAGATGGTTTTGTTCATCATCCTCTAGCCACTCTCTTCCAGAGGCTGTTTTGGACTGAGATTTGCTGCTGTGATGTTTCTACGTCCATGCATCCATACACTTCCATACTCTTCCATACTCATCCATACTCTTCCACGCGTCCATCTGTCTAGAAACGCATCTCCCAAACACAGACACGGCTTTTCCCAGGTAAGATTGGCCTCTGGAGCGCAGCGCTGTGCTTTTCTGATCCGTTTCACACCACGAGACGCGAAGCATCACGTCCTTCCTTAGGAATCGGCTTGGCACGATCTGATTGGACGGTTAGCTGTCTGTACTTCGAAGCTGTTTGTGCTTGAACCAGCTGGTGCCTTTTTTTCTTTTATGCAAGGGTTCATTGTAATCTTAGATTCAGTGTAAAGGGTGTCCTGCTGTTATCCATTACCTACCAAGGCCTGTAGGGTTTGGTTCTTTTGTTCTCCAACACCACTTACATGATCTTCAAACCATCTACACTTGAAACTACATTGGAAAAGGTCCATTATTATCAGATTTTGTGCTCTTTTATACATTGTTTTTTAAACTCTAATCCGTCTCTGACTTGAAATCAGTGGAGCATTTTAAAGGTAAGTAAATAACAAAAGTGAATTATTCTTTAATCAGCCTTTATACACAATGAGTTACATGGGTGAGCACATTCTGAGCCTGGTCTTCCATCACCCTCCTTAGTAAATGTCAGCTCACACTGGGGGCTTGCAGAGGCTAATGGGATGGGACCCTGCTATGAACCCAGGATAAAGCAGGCCATCCTGGGGGAGGTGGAGGGGGAGGTTAAGGGAGGTGGGTACCTCTGTGTGAAGGGGATTCATGCAGAAGCTTTTTGTGTAATTGACATGGCATTTAGAACATGACTCATATTTTTGTAATTCAGGTACACACTCGTAGGAATGATTCTTCACTTTAACATATATTTATATATAGTATCATTATAATGTAGCATTTAAATTTTATTTTATCTGCTCCATAAGTATCAAAGTATCATTGATTTAAAAAAAAAAACTTATATTTTATGAAATGTGTATTATATTTGAGTGTGTGACCTTGCATATTTTATTAATTGTAGACTTTGTGTAGTTTAATAGCAAATTTTTATCTGTTTAATGACTAATGGATATTAAAGTCTAAAACTGATCATCTTTATGATTATTTTAAAATTAGATTTTAGGACCCTTTGCTTCATTTAATCATGGACTTCATGAAGTTGGAGATAAAATGATGACGGCTATAGAGACTTACATGTTGGAATGAAACGCTTCTTTTTAACTGGCGGCTCTAAGAAAGGACCCGAATTGTGTCTGTAATTCTTGCGTGCGCACACACACACACACACACACACACACACACACCCATACATCTTTAATGTGGTGATCTCATGAAGACTGCAGAGTGTTATTAGCACAGTGTGCTGTGTAAATTACACTGGGGGGTGTGTCATGCTGGAGTGGAGGTTTGATCTGAAAGCTGATCTACAGACCGTTCTACACGTCTGTGTTCATATCCGCGTTCACGTTTGTGCTCACGTCTGTGTTCACATCTCCATGTTCACGTGAGTCAGTACATCAGGGGGTTTCCTTCCATCACTTACCAACACCAAGCACTTCAAGTAATTCGAGCTTTAAGTGTGTGTGTGTGTGTGTGTGTGTGTGTCTGTCATGCTGATCTATAGCTATGTAGTGTCGATTAAAAGTTGATATAGTATGTGATTCTACAAAGGCTACAAGTGAGGATTCCCCTCAGAGTTAACATGATCATGCTGGGTTTAGAACCTTGCTGTAACTCTCTTCCCCCATCTCTCTTGTGCCACAGTACGTATGCATGAGGACCTGCTGATGGGCGGAACACACCGGAACCTGGCTGTCCTCTTTCACCTGGAGTGCAGCTACACGTGCCTGACCTACTACGACTACCGCACAGCTAAAGACCACCTGCAGAAAGCACGCGATCTCTCCGGTCTGGAGATCAACATGACGGGTGGGTGACCCTGAGCCCCAGAGCCCCAGGGGCGGGCGTGGCTGTAGGAGAGGCGGAGCGAGTGATTGACGAGCAGGTGGAGGAGGGAGTGGGGCAGGTGAAGGAGAGCAGGTGGTTTGGTTGATTTTGGTTGTGCTTCGCTCTCAGGTGCTCTGGGGAAGAGGACTCGTTTTCAGGAGAGTTTCCTCGCTCAGCTCATCCTCAGCGTTAAGAGGAAGGAAGACTCGCCTGTTCCAGAGCATGACGCCAACCTCTCACCCGCACCGACGCCCAGAGAGCTCCTGCCCAACGTAAGCACTGGTGCACGTGTGTCAGTGATCTCTGATCCTGTGCATTGCTCACCATAGCCACCAGGGGGTGACCTTTGCTCTTGTGTGTACTGCAGAAATGACATTGAAATGCATTGTGAAGGTCATTCTGGAAATGCATTTTATCCATCTGTCATCTCTCTGTCTGTCTCTCTCTCTGACACTTTGGGGCAGTGGATTACCTTTTTTTCCACATTCTTGAGTGTTTGTTCAGGTTTTTTTGCCCCATGGAGGGAGAGGGACAGTGTACAACATTGAATACTGTCTGTTCTGACAATGAATAGAGGTTGTTTAGATATTGTTCATGTCATGGAAGAACGTTGAATGTAGAAGGATGGAAAGATGACGGACTTTTGACCCTGTTGTGATGGGATGGGTGGTGTGGTGTGTGTGTGTGTGTGTGTCGTGAGAAGCATGAACCTGCTCACGTGGTCTTCCTGCTCCCAGCGCTCAGCAGTTCCCATGATGCTCTGCCTGTGTGACGGAGCTGTCTGATAGGGCCCTTATCGAGAAGGTGTCCAACATTCCCTTCTGAGTTGTTTGAGAAAGTACCCTGTATAGTTTCACATGGCATTCTTACGCCCAGCAAGTAACCCTACTACTAGATTAAGACATAATCGTTGGATTTTATTTCTTCCAGTGACGTGCTCCCACGGGACGATTATTTTGTCCTGAAGTGTTTCTTGTTTTCTTGTTGTTTTAGTGCCGTTCATTCCTGTTGAGCTGTGTTAATGGGAAGCTGTATTTGAATGTAGTTGAGCTGTGTTAGTGGGAAGCTGCGTTTTGAGTGTAGTTGAGCTGTGTTAGTGGGAAGCTGCGTTTTGAGTGTAGTTGAGCTGTGTTAGTGGGACACAAGCAGCAGAGCCAGTTCACAGCGTGCCAGTCCAGTTACACAGAAGACTACAGGTTATGCCAGTCCAGTCATTTCTTGCTGTCTGTGTCGTTTGTACAGACACACACCAGCACTGCACTGAAAGAATGAGTCTTCTTTTCAGTATTACACGGGACAGTAGAGTGCACATGTCAGCTCACACACACACACGCGCACACACAGCACACGCGTAGATGCACACACACTCGCAGACATGCACAGTAGGTGCTCACACACACACACACACACACACACACACACACACATTCTCCTCTGGTTGGCCAGGCTGTTCCATAGGCTTTTGTTGTTTTAATGGAGATGTGTTTGGGAAGCGTTAAGCTCATTGTAGTCTTCAGCTGAGATCATCTAGACATTGAGCTGAGGTCTTTCATTGCAGACAGGTGTGTGTGTGTGTGTGTGTGTGTGTGTGTGTGTTGCAGTTTTACAAATGCACTATTTTGTGTGTGTATGTGTGTATAGGACCACCAGCTGAATGATGACACAGTGCTAAACCAGATAAACTTGGCAGAGCCATGTGAACACCAGCCTCCAGACCTGAGAGCGGAAGAGCAGGCCCTCATCCTGGGAGTGTGGTGAGTCCCCTGCCTCCGCCACAATTACCCCATCCTGGGAGTGTGGTCAGCCCTGTTTTTTTATGAAAACTAGAATTTTCTTTATGGAAATAATAAAATATTTAAAGAAGCTAGACTGGATGTTCTGTTATAGTTATGAATCTTTCTGAGGGTGTAATTGGCACAAGGTCCCACTGGTCATGGAATTTCTGGAATATCATGAAATTTTAAAAAGTGTATTCCAGACATGGAAAGTCAGGCGACTTTTTTGGATCAAGACTTGAAAAGTCATGAAATATTTTTTTGTTTCTGTTTTATTTTTCTTGTCATTCATCAAAATGTTTTATATTCACATGTGTTCCGTGTTGTTTGAGTGGTTGTTATGGTTACTTGATTTTTCCGTGCCCATTTAACAAATATGGCCTTTTTTCTGTTCATTGTAGGTCACAGAAATTCAGTTTTTACTCAGGGAAAGTCAGGGAATTTGACATTTGACTTACAGTGGGAAACCTTTTGGCCACACAACAGTGGAATATTTGTTTACTCAAGTGTCCACAGATGTGCGCGCGTGCGTGCGTGCGTGTGTGCGTGCACGTGCGTGCGTGTGTGTGTGTGTGTGTGTGTGTGTGCACGTGTTCGTGTGTGTGCGTGCGTGTGCGCGCGCGTGTGTGTGTGTGTGTTCCTTTGTTAGTGTCCCTGGTCTCTCCTTGTTGGTGTGTATTTCATGAGACTCTGCATTGTCACTGTAAATCTCACTCTGTGGAGCAGGGAGGTGTTCAGAAGGTTCTGGAAAACCTGTGCTTCATTAAAGCCGAAGCTGTGGGCAAACCAGGGGTGTTATGGGACGACATTTGATCAGCGTGTGTGTGTGTGTGTGTCCAGCTGTGTGCACGTGGTGTCAAAGGGTGAACATCCCAAATGTTTAATTCCCCTAAATCCTTGCTTACTTACCGTATTTAGCACGCAGTGGAGGAGTTGCCCCTCGGTGCTTAGGAACTGGCCTCTAGACCATCCGCACATGGACCGGCTTTTCCGTGTGTTTCTGCTCTCTGACGTGTTGTTATAGTCTGTTAGAAGGAGCTGGTCTCATCCATGTGCTGTCAGATGTATCTCCGTTCTCCAAGTTATGAAACTGTCAGCCGAGTCTCTTTATTTATTAATTTTTTTGCAGATGTAGCTTTAGCAGGTCCTCCTGGCTGAGTTTTCTCGCATGCAGAAAGACATTTGAAATACCAAACAGAACGTTTCACTGTGATCGTCACGATTAGTTTTATAAGCGTTGCTATTTATTACCGTGGCCTTCTAATGCTGTCAGCACACGAGCACGTTATCGTAAGTCACCACGTGGAAACCGAAGTCTGTTCAGTCTTCTGTTTATAGCACGAAGGTCGTCTTCTCGCCGTCTCTAACTCTCTAGGTGTGTGTTATTTTGTAGTGGATCAGAGAGGTGGTTTACGATGCTACGCTAACCTGACCTCATCCTAGCTAAATCCAGCTCTCCTAAATACAAACTCCAGCCGCTTCAGATACGTTTAAACCACATGTGCACAGTCTGGATGCTCCTCAGGTCTTTACTCTGTTTCATCCATATCTTTGCCACATGGTCTGGCTGTATTTTTCTCATTTTTTTTCCATCTCTACAGTGTTGCTCTGTGCAAATTCACTGTGACTTGTGTGTCACTCTCTGCCCAGTCTCACGGAGGGAGATCCCAGAGATCATGGCATACAATTCTTTTTTGCATTTCCGTAGCTGGGAACTGATGTTTCTTTTGATTGCTCGATCACTGGAATTTTGACACTGGATCAAAATCTATAGGCCCCAGTCTCTAGTTCACGACACCCTGCTGTCCTGAGATCTTCAGACATGGGACGGTTAGCATTATGTAACTATACAGGACTGGGGCTTTAATTGGACTGAGTGATGCTAAGCGATACGCTGAAAGTAGTACAGCTGTGGATCGTCATGGGTTCCACCTCGTGATCTTTTACTGGGCTTAAATGCCAGACGTTCCACCTAATATATATATATATATCTCCAGAGTGAAGAGAATGTGTGTACTGTGGGAGCAGCATATGTAAAATGATTAGTTTTAAAAATTATTAAAAAATGCGGAGAGCTTGAATGACTGAAATTGATGGACGGATTGTTGTTCGGCTTCTGTGGAGGTTCTGATTCTGTAGAGGTTCTGATTCTGTAGAGGTTCTGATTCTGTGGAGGTTCTGATTTTGTGGAGGTTCTGATTCTGTAGAGGTTCTGATTTTGTGGAGGTTCTGTTCACGCTGAATCAAAAAGGCACAATTTAAGCTGGAAAGTGGACAGTTTAAGCTGTTTAATGCCGATGTCAACGTTAAGACATTATATCTTAAACCCAACGCTCTGCACACACGGCTACGGTAAATTAAACTAGGAATTAAAGTAATTATGTGCAGCCTCTATCTAGCACTAAAGACGTATAATTACAGGACAGTATTAATGCATTCTGTGTTAGATAATTGCTGTATTATGTAACTGAGGTAATTACAGGGTCATGATGTAAAGAGAGAACTTAGTGTCTGCACTGGGACTGCCTGAAAATACCAGTGGAATTATGTAAACACAAACAAACAAACAAGTACTGGAAACACCCCACCCCCCATCTCTCCATTACCTGGCAAAACATCAAGCCAGAAACTTCAGTCTAGTTGTTGTGTGGATAGAGGACATTCAGTCTTGTGGGGAGCTCATTGCCATCAGTGCGTTAAATCTTCTAAAGGTTGCCTGTCACACCTGATTATATGTGAAGTGTAAAGGATCTGTATTCTGGAGGCTGCCCTCGGAGGAGGAGGGGTTATGTGGTGGGGGTTTGTGGGTGCTGATGGAGCCGTGTTGGAGACTGCTTGCCTTCATGCCACTTTCGGCCTACAAGCTGACCACAGCAGGACTACGGCAGGGCTAGAGGACTACGGCAGGGCTAGAGGACTACGGCAGGGCTAGAGGACTACGGCAGGGCTAGCGGACTACAGCAGGGCTACAGCATGGCTCTCAGACTATGATGGGACTACAACAGTGCTATTGGACTACAGCAGCACATCTGTGGCAGTGTCCACTTCACAAACACATGAACCCATGATGACCTGTTTAAAGCTGTGCTCCTCACAGGGGGCTTTGTGCTCATCTACAGACCACTGAGTTGTGCTCACTGACACGGCAGGGATGGAGGTGAAGCACACAGCTTCTGCACTGTGTGATGGAGATGGAGGCTTCTGCACTGTGTGCTTTGGAGGAAACTCATCTTGAAACCAGCCTGATTTTTGTTTGTTTTTTCCATTCCTTCAGCACAGACTTCCAGAAGAACAGTCCAGTCCACAAACTAAACGATGAGGAGCTCCTGGCCTTCACAACAGTAAGTCACGACACCGTCTGGGTCTTCGTGTGTGTGTGTGCTGTGTGTGTGCTGTGTGTGTGCTGTGTTCCTAACTCACCGTACTTCATGGCCTTGGCCCTACTCTCCCGTCTCCATGGTGCCGTAGGGGGCTGTAAACTGTAGGAGCGCCTCACTCATGTTCCTCCTGTGTTAGTGTGGTTACATACACACCATAGATCTCCTTCACCTTCTGGTGTGTGAACTTGCTACTCCTGGAATATCTGCATGTGTATGAGCGAGTTCTGTCTGTCTGTCTGTCTGCCTGCCTGCCTGCCTGCCTGTCTGTCTCTCTCTCTCTCTGCCTGCCTGTCTGTCTGTCTGCCTGCCTGTCTGTCTGTCTGTCTGTCTGTCTGTCTGTCTTACAAATGCTTGAATCGGTGCCTCTATGTCTCACAGATGTACAAACTTCCACCGTAATGTTTTTAAACATTTGTGATTTAAGGGAAAACATGTCCACCTATTACATCCTCAATCGTTCATCACTGACGGAGGATGACAAACCCCATCACCAATGTTAAAAGAAACATTTGGCATCTCAGAAAACATTTTCTGTATTTTTTGTGTGTTTTTAAACAGTTTTGTTTTTATTTATGTGAAGAATATACTCTTGTAGAGTAGTTTGCAAAGCATGGCTGCAAAGAAAGAACGGGGAATAACTGCATGTAATTCCAGGTTTTAAATGATCAAAGTAAGAACGGGGAATAACTGCATGTAATTCCAGGTTTTAATTGATCCAGCCCATCTGCTAGCATAAAACAGTTCAGTGACATCACATCCTTGTGTTGATGAGGTCGGTGAATTAGTATTTTAGCACATTCACTGATGATTGCATCATAAAAATGGCAAGGTGATTTAAAAGCATTCACAGAAAACCAAACAAAAAGCATCAAAAAAGAAAGAGAGGAAAAATAAACTAGGGTTTATTCATTTGATAGAATATGTCTACACAGGTGGGGCTGAAGTCCGTTTAAATGAACACGCAAAGGATGGTTTTTTTTGTGTTTGTTTTGCCATGTTTGTTAAAAGAATAAAACTGCTGTTGGCAGTAAAACTGGCCCTTTACCACTACAGTAAGCACTTTGGCTTGTAGACATGTGGCCTGAACCACACACTTTTACATTCTACTCAGACACCGCAGCACACAGCACGTCAGTGCTAATTAAAGCATGCAGTAACAGACCTGAAGCAAAAGACGTATTAGACGACGTCTCCATTTCATTCTGCTGAAAGTGTCTTTTTTTTTTTTTTTTTTTTTTTAACTTGCATCAAATGAACAGACAAAGCATTTCTTACACAGACGACCTGTGTTGAGACAACATCTATTATTCATGAGTTCTTATCCCAGAGAACAATTATGTATGATTTATTTCTGTTTCTGAGGGAGCAACACTTGCAATTTGCTCCCCTCCCCCAGCTCCTCACACACACACACACACACACACACACACACACTCTCTCTCTCTCTCTCTCTCTCTACACTTACACACTGCATGCTTCACC
>JAOYMR010000611.1:0-11137 GCA_025802075.1 Tenebrosternarchus preto
GTAGTGTTCTTATAATAAAAGTAAGATATTGCGAGATTAGAGTAGTGACGAACGCGAGATCACTAACGAGATTAGAAGGATAGAAAGGGATATGTATGTGTGCCGAGTTGAATGTGTTTATTAAAGGAAACCCACAACCAAATGGATACTACTCTCGTGTGTGTAATTCCCAAAACACCACAATTGGCGACGAGGATGGGATCGACAGCGTAGCAGGACGGAAAAAGCCCTCTCAACTGTTGACGGGACCCGGAGCAGAAAAAATCTACAAAACGTCGATGCTATAATTCCGGATTTTCACTGGAAATTCGACAACACTCTTTCAGGGAAGTGAAATAAGCTTTCTGTGTAATGCCAAAACGTTTAATGATCGGAATTGAGCGTGCATATGCCAGAATTACTGTTCACGGAACCTGTTAGAAGCCTCGTTTAAAATCGTAAGTAAAATGGCTACTGCTGTCCCGCTCGGTGGGCTCACGCCCCCGAAACCATTAGACACTGTGGGCGAGCCTGAAACTTTACATCAACAATGGGAAATGTGGAAGAGTGAGCTTGAAATATACATCGTAGCATCAGGAGTCGTAAATGCTGCACAAAAGCGAGCTGTGTTATTGCTAACAGGGGGAGAGGGACTGCGTGTGATATGGAAAAATTTCACTGACGAGCAGAAAGCCCACCAACCCGCTACTGATCAGCAACCTGTATGAGATGTATATCAAGTAGCCATCCGACTCCTTGACAACACCTTTGCATTAAGGGAGAACATACCAAAAGCCCGTACAAAATTCTGAGAAACAGAGCCCAATGCTGGTGAGACAATAAATAATTTTATCACCCGCCTCAAAGTACTAGTGAAAACATGCAACTTTGATGCTGAAGCTGATAACCATGTAAGAGATAAAGTACTACTGCACATTAAAAATTCTGAGTTAAAAGGCAAATTATACAGAGAAGATTGGCTCACACTGGATCACCTTATCCAAGTAATTGGCTCATACCACTACAAGGAGGCGCTAATCTTCAGATCTCCAGCAAATACAAACCATGTCTCTGGTAGAGCAAGGTCCAAACCAAAGCCCAAGGCACCACCACAGTCAGGGTGTTACAAGTGTGGTGCACGAGGACACATAGGTCGCGAATGTATCCGATCCAAGAACCACAAGTGCAGCCACTGTGGAAAAAAGGGTCACTTTGATGATCTGTTTTCACAAAGATAAATACAAGTCAAACCAAGATGACACGCCGAGTCCACAGGGTCGTAGCAGAGCTTCAGGTCGCAGCAGGGATGATCCAAAGCAAAGCAAAGGTCGGAACAAAAAAGGCCAGCATAGGGTAGAAGAAGGAGAAAACAATGACTCATGGAGTGATTCTGAAGATCTCTACCTATTCAGAATATCTAAAGCAGAGGACACCCTAGATCTGCACCTGAACGGTTTCACCTTACCCATGGTGATAGACTCTGGTGCTCACCACAACACGCTGTCCGAGCATGATTTTAAAAGATTACAGAAGGTCAGGCCCAAAGTTAATCTGCAACCTGCCTCCACAAAACTGTATTCTTATGGCAGCAAACAAGCCCTCACGCTCTCTTAGGCAAATGCACACTTGAAGTTGAAGTCCCGAACACAACACGGTGTGCTACTGCTTCATTCTTCGTGGTGCCACAAGCAAAAGCGTCACTCCTGAGCAGCAGAACCAGCAAAGAGCTAGGATTGTTGAGAGTTGGCATCAATGCGAACATCTTGAGCTGCTCTGGAGCCAACGTATGGTCAAGTCTACGCACTAAGTACCCACAAGTCTTCACTGGGCTGGGGAAACTCAAGAACTACCAGCTCAGACTGACAATTGATCCAGATATCACTCCAGTCATTCAGCCCGTGAGGAGGATTCCCTTTAACCGAAGGCAGCGCGTCATCGAAAAATTACAAGAGCTAGTGGACCTAGACGTCATTGAGCGAGTGTCAGAACCAGCTCATTGGGTGAATCTTCTAGTCACTGTGGAGAAAAGGCCAGAAAATGACCACAAACATGGAGATGTGAGAATCTGCATTGACATGCGAAGAGCCAATGTGGCCATAGTCCGTGAGCGTCATCCCGTGCCTACCATCGACGAGACAATCCAGGAAATGGCCAGAGGGAAATACTTTTCCAAAATTGACCTCAACATGGCGTATCACCAAGTAGAGCTCCACCCTGACTCCAGAGAAATCACAACATTCGCTGCACCAGGAGGACTCTACAGGTACAAAAGGCTCTTATTCGGAGTGAACATGGCCTCAGAAAAATTCCAACAGATAATCAGCCAAGTTATCAAGGACTGCCCAGGTGCATATAAGATGTCTGACGACATAGTCGTAGTTGGTGGCATGGAAGCTGAACATGACGCAAGGCTGGCTACCGTGGTGCAACGGCTAGCTGAAAGAGGACTGACAGTCAATGAAAAGAAATGCCAGATCAAACTGACATCCATCAAGTACATGGGTCATGTGCTATCACAAGACGGCCTTAAAGTGTCAGACGAAAAGGTCAAAGCCATCGCACATGTTCCCCCACCAACAGATGCGTCACAAATGCGTAGCTTCCTTGGATTGGCCCAGTTCTGTGCAAAGTTCATCCCACAGTTCGCCACAATAACTGCTCCTATCTGGGAACTCACTAAGCAAGATGCTGAGTGGAAATGGGAGAAGGAGGAACAGCGTGCGTTTGACCAGCTCAAAGACGCTTTGATCGACGCCCCCGTCATGGCATACTACTTGGTTGGAAGACCAACCAGAATCACCTGTGACGCTTCCCCCATCGGCGTAGGAGCCATTTTAGAGCAACAACAGACAGACGGAGTCTGGAAGCCAAGAGTATTATTACACCAGCAGGAAGCTCACATCCACTGAGACACGCTACTCTCAGTTTGAAAGAGAAGCTCTCTGAGTATTCTGGGCCTGTCGAAAATTCAGCTTGTATCTCATCGGATGTGAATTCAAGATCCTCACAGATCACAAGGCGCTTGTGAAAGTGTTGTCACCTAACTCACTCCCTCCTTCAGCCAGAGTGGAACGGTGGTTGCTGTACCTGCAACAGTTCACCTACCAAGTAGTCCACATCCCTGGCAAAACCAACAAGGCCGACCCCCTGAGGCGTCAACCCGTTGGTCATCGCGACAAAGCTGAGGAGAGAGAAACAGATGAGTACATCTACAGCATCATCAAAGATTCCACACCTCATGCTCTAACCCCCCATGAGATCGAGCAGGCTTCAAAGGATGATCCGACCATCTCCAAGTTACGCCAAGCCATACAGAAAAACGACTGGACCTACTTTAAAGGCACAGCATTCCAGGCGGTCAAAGATGAACTTTGGACGGCTGGACAGATGGTCATGCGAGGAAACAGGATTGTGATTCCCGTAGCCCTGCAAGAGCACGTGGTACAGTTAGGACATGAAGGACATCAGGAGATTGTACGAACAAAAAAAACGACTTCGAGCTAAAGTCTGGTGGCCTGAGATTGACAAAATGGTGGGAGAACAAATAAAGCGATGCTACCCATGTCAAGTGATCAGCAAGAACGCTCCACCAGAAGAGTTAGAGCGTACGCCATTGCCAGACCAGCCCTGGACTTACCTGGCAGTTGACCTGCTGAGCATATTTGAAGGTAACTACCTGCTGGCTGTAGTTGACTACCACTCCAGGTGGCCCGAAGTTGCCTACATGAAGGTCACCAATGCCACCAATGTGATTAATGCTCTCGAAATGATGTTCCAAATTCATGGCTATTCCAAGTATCTGAGAACTGACAACGGACAACCGTTTGCATCCAGAGAGTTCCATGATTACCTCACCGCGCATGGCATCATGCAGCTGAAAGGAGTACCATACTGGCCTCAGTCGAACGGAGAAGTGGAAAGATTTAACAGAACAATTCTGAAATCAGTGAAGATAGCCAAAATTGAAAAGAAAGATTGGAAAGTTGCACTGAAAAGCTTTCTGTTCCACTACCGGACCACTCCTCATGCAGTCACGGGAGTGTCCCCGGCAAAGCTGTTGATGAACAGAGATCTCCGCGACAAACTACCAAGCTTCACCGGTATGCCTGCTGACAGTGATGAACCCCATGCAGCTGTTTCAGAAGAAATTCATGACAAGGACGCCTTGCACAAGCTGAAACGAAACATCGCTGCTAATTAGCGAAGAGGAGCCAAGGATCAGAAAATAAAACCGGGAGACACTGTTCTTTGCAAGAATCTACACAAGTCCAACAAGCTGGACTCCGATTTCGAGTCACAGCCATATGAAGTCATCAGTAAACAAGGAAATGCAGTCATCATTCAACAACCCAACAGTCCACCCAAAATGAGGAATGCCGCTCATGTGAAGAAGTTCAACGGTGATGTCAGTCTCAGCGCCCCCTCCATTCCAAATCCAGTTACCACACCAGTTGAGTCTGTCCCAGTCACCATTCCCACACCCGACCCCCCCCCTCCATAGATCCAGGGCCCATGACAACAGTACTGGCACCTGATGTTCCTGTGAAGTCAACTCGTGTCCGGTCTCCACCAGTATGGCAGAAGGACTTTGTGATGTCTACCTGACCTCAGCCTTTATAAAAAAAAATTTTTTAAAAAAGGGAAAGGAGAATGGTTTTGTTGCTTACAACGAGGGAAGGGTGAATTACTTTTAAGTTTAGTTTAAAACAGATGTTTATTTTTTTATTCTGATATACAGGAAAGAACACTTATGTTAACATGTCGAAATGGGATTAGTTCAGAATGCAGGGCTGATGTCATATAAGTTAAGTTCAACATAGTATACCTTCATTGAAGTAGATGTGATTTATTTTCTTTAATTATACCTCCAGGAATTCCATTATTAAAAGGAGGGAAGATGTAGTGTTCTTATAATAAAAGTAAGATATTGCGAGATTAGAGTAGTGACGAACGCGAGATCACTAACGAGATTAGAAGGATAGAAAGGGATATGTATGTGTGCCGAGTTGAATGTGTTTATTAAAGGAAACCCACAACCAAATGGATACTACTCTCGTGTGTGTAATTCCCAAAACACCACAAGGACCAAGGGATGTCTCGCCTGCTCGTTTTCCTGACCTCATCGATGACCTGCAGTCTCCTCCGGTAGCTGAGGAGCGATATGCTGACTCATCACCGGACAGTGAACTGGTCGTCGTGGCCCCGGTGAGACCGCAGCAACACCAGTGGTTACTGATTCAGTAACAGGTTTAGTCAAACTGTCTGATTTTTCATCACTATTACCTCATAGAGAGTACAAGATCTATGGTGGTCAAATCTCAGATGACAATTCTGATTTGAGTTATAGTAACCTGTGTAAACAGATTGAGGAAGGTGTCAGTGAAGGGTTCACAGAGGTCGAGATTATTAGAACAGTGTTAAGGATGCTCATGACCAAAGCCTAACGGTGACTGAACTAAAATGTTTCTTAAAGGCACACCTACGAGAGAAAAGCAGTACTGAATTATTTCAGGAGCTGAGCAATGCAAAGCAACAGGACAAAGAGATGCCACAGCAGTTCATGTATAGACTAATGGGACTAAAACAATGTGTATTATTTGCGTCAAAACAAACTAGTGGTTTCCATTATGACAAAAAACTGTGTGTTCCTACATTCATGATATGAAGGTATGAATGAGAAATACATCTATGTTAGACGAGACCTTAAACCTCACATTTCAGACTGTAAGGTTACCGATGACTCCATCCTGGAGTTGATCACAAAATCTGTCAGTAAAGACAGAAAGACAAGCAAGATTGGGCTAAACTCCCTGACAGAAGACCATTAGTATTAATGCAGCTCATTAATAGTATAGCAGGCTGGAGTGTACTCGCATCCATTTCTCTGTTGTGAGACGCAGTTGTGATGTGACGTCCCACTCTGCGAAAAGGCATAGAGGAAAAAAACAGCTACAGCTGATGAAGAGCTGTATTTAACGCACAATAACTGTATCTTAATTCTGGGAAAAGTATAAACGTAAAATATAAACATAACAAAAATACAAATTATTTTATTTTCAGACATTACATTTAATAGATATACAGGTTAAATTCAATTTACATTAAAATAATGCTCTCCAAGTGTCCTTTACTCTTAATATAATCTATCAATGTGTTTTCAAAAAATGGTCTACAGGAAGTGGTATTAACCCGCATGATGTTACTCGCCACATCCAAGTTCACAAACGTCTAAGATATATAGTTATAGTTATAGTTCACACACGTCTAAGATATATAGTTATAGTTATAGTTCACACACGTCTAAGATATATAGTTATAGTTATAGTTCACACACGTCTAAGATATATAGTTTCGCGTGCGCTACAGCTGCAGCAATTATCGTTAACTGATAAGCATTCAGAAATGGATTTCTGTACCAGATTACAGCAGCCAGAGTCCTAACCAGGGCTACAAAAATGCGACCACATTAATCCTGCTCTCTCAGCACTGCACTCGCTCCCAATTAAATTGAATTCACTGCTTGCTCGCTTGCTGCGTTCTCAAAATGCAGGGTTTCTAGAGTTACCATGACTACAGCTGTAGGCAGAACTTTCTCCTTCAAAGCTCCTCAGTTATGCAGTAGTTTTCCAGCTTCAATCCAAGATTCAGACACACTTCCAATCTTTAAATCTATATCTTGACTTCATATGCATGTCATTTATTTCTTGTTTATTTCTCACTTTGAAGAATGATGAATAGATGATATTGGACTGACTGTATAAAATGAGTTCAAAGTGATTTCTTTTCATACTTTTCTCCATTCATGTGGGTACTACTAGTTCATCTGATGGAGATGCATCTCATGAGTTTGTTTAGAGCTTTTTGATATATCAAAGGTTGTGTTATGTTATGAGCTTTATTCACCTACTACCCATGGTAATATATATGTAAATAAGCATGTGATGAGTCCAACAACAAGAAAAAGTGATAACAGTTAAAAAAGTATGGTGAGGATTAATGGGTTCATATTTAGAAATTTGTGTCCTCAGATAATATACATGCATTGGGTCAACTAGAATTGTCATATCAACCAGGTATTACATTTATTCATGTAAATTTATAACAAACAATATAATGAAAAAAAGAGCTTGACTATGGAGAGGAGAGTTAACGAGCAACTGGTTTGTGACTGAGTGATGTGCTGAGTCACAGCTACAGGGCAGGTGATCCTATAACCTCAGTGTAGAGTCACAGCTATAGGACAGGTGTTCCTATAAGCCAAAACACAGCCACACAGTCTAAACTGTCTCACCTCTCTTGATAACATAATACTGTCAATTGATTGACATAACACTTCAGTCAGGTGATATAGGTTTTTCTACATAAGTTTTAAATTAACTTCCAGTTAAAATAACATTTGACAAATGAAAACTCACTATACTGTTGTAAGTGACATTGTAGTAAAAACATTGTAATGTTTGACTGGCTTGGGTGGAACACAGATGCAGGTGTGTATATATATATATATATATATATATATATATATATATATATAAGAACAACTCAAAAAGCACTATAGACAAAGAAAACTGGTTTAATCTATAAACCGGGAAAGTAATAAGAAGACAACAGAGTACTGGGCAAAGGGAGGTTGGCACAGAGCACTGCACAGACAAACCACAAAGAAATACAAAATGGAACATAGAAACAAAACCTGAATCCTGAACTTAAATAGAAGGGGTAACAATGGGGAATAGAAAACAGGTGAGAGAAGGGAAATCAGGAGCAAAGCAAAAACCAGGAATGGTACCAAAACAAGACATGGACTACAGATCATGACACTGGGTGATGTGCTGGTAACCTCTCCCCAATCACCCATCAGCCCCGCTACGTGGTGTAACATTACAACAGGCAGAACAACACAGACAGTACTGAGCAAGAATGAGAGAAGATGGTAGTTCTGACTATATTGTCTGTGTAACCATGAGTGTATAATCATGTAACCTTAACTTAGTATGCAATCTTAAGTGTAACTAGATCACCTATGGATGTCTGATGTCCTCCTTAACATATGTAACCTTTCTATATAATCGCTAATTGATGTAAAGTGAAGGGCTGGAAATGTGATTGGATAATGTATTCATGGATAAGATCAGAATATTGATAAACTGGGGCCTCATCTGAAGATTCTTCAGTTGTTCTTGAGGCAACTCTTTTGTTGTGTACCTGTCATGGTGGCAATAAGTCTTGGTCTTATGAGTGCTTTGATTTTTTTGCACCACAACAGATATGTTGAATCAATGTGTAACATAAATCTCAACTCCTCACCCCTTGCCATTTCTATCATGCAATAATCTTATGAAGTCTTCACTTTGAAATGAAAAGAAAAACAGACCAGGTGTGTATGTTTTTTATCTTCTACAGATTCTAAGAGATGTACTGTTTATGAAAGATGTATTCACAGAATTCATTTTAATTTATGGAAGATGTACTACAATAAAATTTATTTTTAAATGAGAGACAAGCATTTGCCAGCAAATTTTGATAACGTAATGAGACTTTTATAATATTGTAACTGCAGACCAATATATATGTCAAGACACCGACTTTAAAGCTGATATACAGGTGCTGGTCATAAAATTAGAACATTGTGAAAAAAATTATTTATTTCAATATTTCCATTCAAAAACTTGTATATTATAGTCATTAATTAATTAATTACACACAGACTGATATATTTCATGTTTATTTCTTTTAATTTTTATGATTATAACTGACAACTAATGAAAATCCCAAATTCAGTATCTCAGAAAATTTGAATATTGTGAAAATGTTCATTATTGAAGACACCTGGTGCCACACTCTAATCAGCTAATTAACTCAAAACACATGCAAAGGCCTTTAAATGGTCTCTCAGTCTAGTTCTGTAGGCTACACAATCATGGGGAAAACTGCTGACTTGACAGTTGCTGAATTGACACCTTGCTCAAGGAGGGCAAGACACAAAAGGGCTCTGTGTCCAAGCACATTCATAGAGAGCCGAAGGGAAGGAAAAGATGTGGTAGAAAAAAGTGTACAAGCAATAGGGATAACCGCACCTTGGAGAGGATTGTGAAACAAAACCCATTCAAAAATGTGGGGGAGATTCAAAGAGTGGACTGCAGCTGGAGTCAGTGCTTCAGGAACCACCACGCACAGACGTATGCAAGACATGGGTTTTAGCTGTCGCATTCCTTGTGTCAAGCCACTCTTGAACAAGAGACAGTATGAGAAGCATCTTGCCTTGGCTAAAGAAAAAAAGGACTGGACTGCTGCTGAGTGGTCCAAAGTTATGTTCTCTGATAAAAGTAAATTTTGCATTTCCTTTGAAAATCAAGGTCCGAGAGTTTGGAGTAGAGAGGAGAGGCACAGAATCCACGTTGCTTGAGGTCCAGTGTAAAGTTTCAACTTTATGGAGATGCAGATTGCATTTTCCAACAGGACTTGGCACCTGCACACAGTGCCAAAGCTACCAGTACCTGGTTTAAGGACCATGTTCCTTAATTGGCCAGCAAACTCGCCTTCGCTATTGTGAGGAGGAAGATGTGATGCGCCAGACCCAACAAATCAGAAGAGCTGAAGGACACTATCAGAGCAACCTGGGCTCTGATAGTGCCACAGACTGATCGACTCCATGCCATGCTGCATTACTGCAGTAATCCAGTCCAAAGGAGACCCAACTAAATATCGAGTCCTGTACAAGCTCATATTTTTCATGTTCATATTTTTCAGTTGGCCAACATTTCTAAAAATCCATTTTTTGTATTGTCTTAAGTAACATTCTAAGATACTGAATTTGGGATTCTCATTAGTTGTCAGATATGGGCTGGCTAAAGCCATACTCCACCTCCACGCGGTGCCAGCTGGAAACAAGGCCTTTGGGACTTGGCTAACGGTGTTGGGGCGACGCGACACGTCGGTCAAAGTATTTCTTTGTTGCACCTTCACAAGTATGTCTTCACAACATTTTGGTCGGCATACTAGGGCGTTCCCCGGAGGTGACGCGCGGCGCCCTCGCACGAGCAACGCGAATAGTGTGCTAGGGCTACCCGCCCATGGACGAGACGGGCTAAAGAAGTTAGTCCATTTGCGATTTGGAACGATCAACGTCGGAATACTGACTGGACGCAGTCGAGAGCTAGCCCAGGCCCTGAAGAACAGGAACGTCGACGTGGCCTGTGTGCAAGAATGCAAGTGGGCTGGCAGTAAGGCAGTAGAAATTGGAGAGGGATACAAACTGTTCTACTGTGGAGAGAAGGCCACCAAGAACGGAGTGGCTATAGCCATCAATCAGCCCCTCCTACAGTGCCCGTACATGGTGAACAAAATGTCTGACCGGCTGATGGCCATCAGAATCGATTTGGGTTGCAATCAACGTAGTCAGCTGTTATGCGCCACAGACTGGCTGCAACGTCAAGGAGAAAGACAGCTTCTGGGAGAAGCTCGATGAGATTATACAAGAAATCGCCCCTGGAGAACACATCCTGGTTGGAGGTGACTTAAACGGTCATGTAGGAACGGACAGAGACGGCTACCCACAATGCCATGGTGGGCGGGGCCTTGGTGATCGGAACTGTGAAGGCCAACGCATCCTGGACTGTGCGGAGACTCACGACCTGGCTGTCGCAAACACATTTTTCAAGAAGCGGCCATCACATCTGGCTACCTACACCAGCGGCAACCATGCCACTCAGATTGACTACTGGATGGTCCGGCGGCAGGACTTGAAACTGGTGACCGACACCAAAGTCATACCATCTGAATCTGTGGCTCCCCAGCACCGTCTCCTCGTCATGGACACCAAGATTGCTAAACCGAAATCGCCCAAACGTCGGACTGGACCGAAGCGCATCAAGTGGTGGAGATGGAAAGAGCACAAGAAACGGCTATCGGCAGCACTCAAGTCGATATCAGTGAACCACGACCAACCCGTGGAGGACATGTGGGTCGAGATGGTCAAGCGTGTCCAAGAAGTGGCGGAAGAAGTTGTTGGCTTGACAAAGCCAGGAAGCAAGTGTTCAAGGAACGAAGAGAACGAAGAGGTTCAAGAGGCTATAAAGGCAAAGAAGCTGGCCTTCAAGACCTGGTGGCGCACGCGGATGCCGGAAGACTTCAGTCAGTACCGCTTCTTTAAATTGGC
>JAOYMR010000612.1:0-11137 GCA_025802075.1 Tenebrosternarchus preto
AATAAGCACATCTAGAAGTCTTTAGCAGAGACTGTCCTGAGGTGTTCTGAAGTAATCTTTTGGTATATTATAACAGGATTTAAGAGACTTGAAGAGAGCCTTTTTCCTACTATTGCTCAAGTGTAAGAGGAGGTCACAATAACTACTTGCCACTGTAGCCAAAAATGTTTTTTTTTTTTTTTTCTGATTTCTCTTGTTTTTCAACACTCCATAGAAATGTCCTATATTTTCTGGTTGTATTCTAAGGTGACTGAGATGTAATTATATATGGTCATTATACCATTGTTAAATCAATAAAACAATAAACTTAATGGTTGGCTAAAACTTTTGCACAGTACTGTATATGATCAAAGGACCTTTAATTATGGTCCATCTGTGGGATCCTGATACTCCAATTACTCACAAGTAGGATTAGGCTTGGTAGCTAAAAATTTCAGCGTCGTATTCGATAAATTTATAGATAGTATTACTAGGATAGTTTTTCTTCACTTACGCAATACTAGCAAGCTAAGGAATACACTATGACCGCACGATGCAGAAAAATTAGTACACGTCTTTATTAGCTCTAGATTAGACTACTGTAACTCATTATTAGGATGCTCTAGTAAGATCTTAAGTAAGCTTCAACTAGCTCAAAATGCTGCAGCCAGAGTTCTAGCTAGAACTTGGAAATTCGATCATATCAGCCCAGTCCTTTCAACCCTGCTCCCAGGCAAATTTTGCATAGATTATAAAATCCTTCTATTAACATATAAAACTATGCATGGTTTATCTGCATATCACCCCTGATTATCTGCAAGAACTTATTTCCTATTATGAGCCACCTTGTTTACTAAGAACACAGCGTGCTGCTCCTTACTGGTTCCATCAGTTAATAAGGTAACAGTAGAAGGAAGAGCTTTTTCTTACAAAGCCCCCCAAATATGGAACAGACTTCCAGAAAATGTCCGGGACTCTGACACAGTCTCAATCTTTAGATCTAGGCTAAAAACAAACTTATTTAGTTTAGCATTTGGTAATTGATATTCTCCCATAGATAAAGATTACAGCTCCAGGGTTCATGGGCAGAAGGTTTTATGGTATACTGAGACACTGGTGCTGTCGTCCCACCACTACACACGTTCACGTTTGTTGAGGGATGCCCACGCCTCAGGGTTCCCCCAAGTCTGTGTTACCTTCTGGTTCTGTCCTTTTAGTTAGGCTGTAATAGTTCATTGCCGGAGTTGCTGCCACGCTTCTGAAATATCTATATTTTACGTACAGAACTAACTGACTCGCTTTACTTTTACAGAGCTAATGGATGTCCAGAGGTACTAAGTAAGGATTGACAAGGCTCTCCTGCTCCCTGTCTTGGACCAACCACCTCCTACTCATCCAGACGCAGATAAGAGATTAATCAACTGGATGTAGGCCCTTATCAGCATTCCGGTCCCCTGTGGCACAGGCCCAGACTTTATGTTATAGCTTATTTACTACTGTGTTTTTTATATTTTTATCTTGTTGTCATGGTGACCAGTGTCAGCCAGAAGAGGATGGGCTCCCCCCTTGAGTCTTGGCTCCTCCCAAGGTTTCTTCCTCACGCTCTTAGGGAGTTTTTCCTTGCCACTGTCACCCTTGGCTTGATCACTGGGGGCTTGGACTCGGACACTTGTAAAGCTGCTTTGAGACAACATCTGTTGTAAAAGGCGTTATATAAATTTGATTTGATTTGAATATAAACTTGATTTGGTTTGATTTATACTGACAAGGATAAAAGTAGATAAGAGTGTATTTTGTGTGTGTAACCATGTTAATGATATGTTAACATGTTAACGAAACGTTAGCAGCCAGGCTAACATGGTTGCATTGCAACAGTTCTGTGCCTCGTTTATTTCTTACACGAGAAGTGAGAAGGACTTTTATATGTTAATGGGGATGCTTGAGGCCTTAAAAGATGTGAAATTGTAAGAAATCTTGTGTTGCACAAGGCTTGTTTATATTTGGCATGCGCTTTTATGCAGAGCAATATAAAAAGTTTAGTCATGTTATAGAGAGAGGCAAACATTTTGGAATCTTACTCAAGGACTTTCAATGGTATAACACAGAGCACCACCCAGATGAGGAGCAAACCCCAGGCCACCACAGGAGAAACAACGTTGTTGTCCATTATTCAGCAAAATGGAACATTTTAGTATAGACTTCAAAGTATAGACTTGAGAAAACATTCATTGTTTCCTTAGAGAAAGAAACATTTTTCTTTTTTTCTAAATCTTGATGTTTTTTTTCTCTGCGTCTAAACAATACAGCTGCTCTAAAACATAAAACATTGACAAACAATCCTGACGTCGATGCTCATAACCAACATAATCCAAGATGCATAATCTAAGAACCATTCCCATAATAGCACTAATGTGCCACTGAGAAACTGCCAGATGCATGTGTAACCCCTAACTGTGCCCACTGTGTCCCCAGGCTGGACTGTTACTGGCTGGATGCTTCGCCAGCTTGAATTCAGCTTCAGCTAATTGAGAATGAAGCAGCTGAGAAAAATCCAGGAAAAACATAGATTTTTTTGTGGGGCTTTTTTTCTGCTAGTATTATGCTGTGCTTGGCGACTCTGTTTTGATTGTTTGCTGTTGTTATTTTGTAATGACCACACAGAGGCTCATTTCTAACAAAACAATTGAAGTAGCAATAAAAGCTGAAATCTTGAGTCTTTGATTTCAGGCTACTGCTGCTCACTATTACACTGTGGTTTTACTGTAAAGTCTTGCCTTCGACACTGAAAGCCCTTAATAAAAAAGCAGATAAACTATCAGCAGTCCATCCTAAACATGACATTCCACGAACGAAAGCTTTTCCTGCTAATGATCTGCCGTTTCATTTGAGGCAAGACGTTTTTTCTTAGGTAGCTTTTAAACTCCAGAGATTTTTGAAAAATCTAATTTTGTGTGTGTGTGTGTGTGTGTGTGTGTGTAAGCTTGTATTTGTTTGTTTGTTTTTGATGGCCTATCCATGGTTCTTTAATTTATTTTATATCATCATTTTATTTCATCAAACTCATTTGGTGCCTAAATGTAATTCATCCCCCACCCCCCCACCCTTTTTAGATAGTAGATATATCCAATAAAAGCGATTCCTTATTATAGGTTGTCCTAAATGGCATTTCAGGTTGTAAAATACAAAATACTTCTAGTAACTTATAAAGGTTTATATAGACTTATAAAGACTTATGTAAAGTTTTATATAGACTTATAAAGACTTATACAGTCTTGCCTGGCTATATCTGACTTTGACAATTATGACCTTCCCTGCTGGCTCTGACAGTAATGATCACAATTAGCAGCACGATGTTGATCACGACTCGAAGTCGAAGTCAGAGTACTGACCCTGTTGAGTCAGAGTCACTGAAACTTGGACTCGAGTCAAAACTATGCTCTATAATCTTAAATCTTACATGCAAGCATGGAACAACAACCAGCAGGCCACAGTTTACAGAGTGCTCACATCCTTTTTACACCATTCATCAGGTGTGTGCTTGTCTTGTGTAACACAAGTTGTGTTTCAGCACCTGCCCTGGTTTTGTACGCCAAGCTCCAGGACATAAGACACAAGCTTTGAGACACAATTCAGGAGACCTTGCCTGGAATCACACGCTTGAGTGGTTTCACTGTGGTTGTTGCTACTTTGCTCGTGTTTGTGATTCTGTGTGTGTTTCTCTTCATTTGGTTATTCGATTACGATATTGGGTTTCCCTTTGTGGACCTTCACTAGTGATTCCTGCATATATAGATATTTTTGTGCATGTTATTTTGTAACACCAGAGCTAGGGTTGGCTGCTGTTAGGTTTGTGGTTTTGGGGTTTATTGCTGTTTTGTGGTTTAGTTTGTAATTTTTACTGTTTTGTGGCTCATCAGAGAGTTACAGAAGATGCTGTTTGGTGCAGGGAAGTTAGTCACTCCTTGATTAGTCAGTGTGGGGTTTCTGTTTATTTGTTGTGTTTTGTTTTCAGCGTGGGCCACATCCCAAAGTCTGTCTGGTGTGTCATCTTGTCACTACCAAATCCTTTCAATACAACATTTTTAATACACATTTTGATCTGTTTGCTGGTTGCTTCTTGGGCTTCTACCATCTTCCATCTGTACAGTTATACAATTTACCCAGAGCACCATGTTCACCCTTTCTGTTATGGGCCCAACCTAGACTGGATTGCAACGCTCTACATGTGTTGCATTTACCCTTAGGTAAGATCAGGGTTGCACTAAACTCTGATCTCTGTGCTCAGCAAAAATGGCTTTTCACATTGCAGATTTGGTCCAAACCAACATAGACACTTGGACCTTTGCTAGGTGGGAGAGATCTGTCAGCAGAACGACTCTGGACACATCTGTTCGTCAACGAGCAGAAGCCGTCAAGGCACAGGCCTCCAAATCCCGCTGCTCTGGCATCCAGATTTCTAGCCGTGGCTCCCGAGAGCTGGCACTATCGCACTTGGCCCCAGACCCTCACCACGCTCACAGACTCTTTTAAAAGACCGAATCTACCAGCGACCTGAAAAACAGCCATTAATGCCAAGTTAAACAGGAAAGGGAACAGAGGCCAGGGCTTCACTGTTGTAAAGGGTCTGAAAAAATCCCCTCCGGGGAGTGATTTGTTTTCACTTTAACTGGGTTGAGTGGTATATTTGATGTGCTGAAGTGCTGAAATGCTGAAGTGTGAGCAAAAGATGCTCACCGTATAAAGTCTTCTGCAGCTCTATCTGTGTCATGAAGCAATTACATAGCATCAAATCAACCTCTCAGCTTTTATTTGCAGTCATGACGGCTCTGGAAAGGGCAAATACTTTCCCCAGGAATAAAGGGTATTTAGTGGAAAATCCCCATTCAGTGCTGACAGCATTGTTAATAAATTCATTTAAAAAAATCTCTCCCACCCCCCAACCTACTGCCCCGCAGCTCGAGGGTGACGCCCCCTCACCGACATACACACACATAGCTCCTCCCTCGCTCACAATCATCCTCGTTTGGATTCATCTCTTCTCACTCCCTACAAAACCCCACTGGTTCAGTCCACCAGTGCTGCGCATTGAAGCCACAGACCTGTTCAAAGACTTTGTGTTTTTCTCTTCTGTATTTAGCGCTCGTGCATGCTTCTCACATTTGTATGCTGTTTTCTGTTCGTAATGGAGAGTACAGACGTGCCTCTGCCACTCTTGCCTCTGGCTCCTTCCTCCTCCATAGACCCATCTCACCTACATCCAGAGCAATAACTTTGACCCCACCCCCAACCATGTATCCAGACCTGTAACTCCACCTCAGAAGCCCCAGCCCTAAACCCATAAACATCCCTAAAGCTCCAAAGCCCAATTCGTGCATCCAGCCTAATGCTGAGGGAGAGAGACCACTATCGGTGAGTTGCCCCAAACATTATCACAGTGTGACGATCAATCAGCAGAGTGAGAATGATTTCGAGCGTTCTCTCTAACGTTTAAGATAATCCACGCACTCAAATGCTGTTATGAAGACCCTGACCTGCTGTGCTAGTTTCACTGAAGCAGACTGAAGCGTCCTCAAGTTCTTCACTCACTGATGTTTCCCACAGTACTCCAGGGCTCCAGTTGATAGAACTACTGTAAAGTCCTACAGAGCTGTTTTCAATACTATATTGAGCCTGTCCAAAAAGCCTTACAGTGGATTAGGATATCCTTTTGCACCAAAAATGGCTTTGCCTTGCCCAGAAAGAATGTTTAGTTCCCAATCTGCTCCAGGATATCTATTGCCCCAGTTTAGTTACTATCCTGCTCTAGGAGATCTCACCATGATACAGAAGATCTATTACCCCAGAGTTTAATTCCCTCTCTGCTCCAGGAGATATACTACCCTAAAAAGTTTAGTTGTAATCCTAGTCCAACAGTTGTAACTGAGTTCAGCTGTTCGTGATGAGTTGGATCAGGTGCTTGGTTTTTCGAGGTGAAATCTGCAGAAATGTGGGAAGAACTGGTGACTCACACTGGTGATCCTTCTTGGCACCCACATCTGAGGGCTGTAAGAATAGCAGGCAGTAATATCAACCAGCCACATACACACATCCATGGCCAGCATGCTAATCAAAAAGCATCCATATTAGCAATTTCATCTTTGAGTCATGAATTAGACTGCATATAATGATACAACCAACTTTGATGGTGAGAGATGCTGTCCATCAGTTAGGACAGAAACACACATGCACCAACACTCCATTCTGGAAATTCTAGCAGTTCTCCTCGCTGGTAAACCATGTCCTCTCGTTCTTCTCCACTAGACCTGCTTCACTCTTTTATCATGGCAGATCAGGAGGGGGTTTAATCCCCAGCAGTCCTGAAATTTGGCTCAAAAAGCCAAGAACCGAGGACGAGTTATAAAAAAGAAAAAAATAACAAAATCGTGCATGTCTCCTCAGCGAGAGATGAAACATCAGTTCATTTTGTCCTGGTGTGCCAATCGATGGCAGCCTGTGATCATTTAATTTCTGCCATGTGATTATGCATTAATGATTTATCACGGTACCGAGCTGTACGGAAGAATCTGCCAACACGCCAATCGATGCGTTTCGTCCTCGGCAGCGCTTTGAAGTTCTCAATGGCTTATTCATGTCGCAGGGCTCCATTAAACGGCAGATCCAGCACAAACACGCTCCACTCCAGACGGCCCTGTGAGTCGCTGCTGCTTCGATGGGATTTTAATGCTGCCACATTTAGCTTGTTGGTCAAATGTCAAATCTGAAAGTTTAAGTGCTGACTCATGCCCAATGGGGAGAGATGGGAATGGCCAGAATTAGGTAAGATGTGTATGTAAGTGTGTGTGTGTGTGTGTGTGTGTGTGTGTGTGTGTGCGTGCCCATACATACTTGTGAGTAGTTTAAGGTATTCCTGCATGGAGTCTAACAAATAATGTTCCACCTCCCTCTGTCTGCTGTCTTCAGGGGATAATACACCACCCAAAGATAACACAAGGGGAAGAGAGAGAGAGAGATTGGGAGAGAGAGAGAGAGTGAGGGAGGAAAAATGTCAGATAGTTTGAGAGCCAGGCAGCCATTTTCCGTCAGGAGATGTGTGTGAGGGGGTAAAGAGAGATGTCCTCTGCTACCAACCCCCAACTCTGAATTTTATTCCACATTATCCCTGCAGCAACACACATCTTCTTCGCTGCTTCACCAATACCCTTCACCATTCTTTAGCATTTCCATTTCACACTCACACACACACTGACACACACACCGTATTTCAGAGGCCATTGCGAAACTGTTACTATTTTTTGCCCCTAATTTAATCTCCAAGGTTGCATGTTGTAACTTAAGCAGGCGGGCAGTTTTATTGAGGTTTTATTGAGAAGAGGCCACAGACACACACCTACACTGCCACACACACACACACACACACACACACATAACTCTTCCTCTTTACAGCCCTCACTTTGCCATTGTTCCTTGGTTTATGAGGAGAGGGGGCTGAGTGCAGAGAGGAAGTTCCATCACTGCTTCCTGATTCATATGAGAGAGAGGGAGGAAGGAGGGGGAGAGAGAGAGAGAGAGAGAGAGAGAGAGAAGAACAGCCTAAATCATGGTCCAAAACTCTCTGTTATTATTATCCTCATCTCCAATGTAACTGTTCAGGTTGCTCGTATAATACTTTGGCAGTGGTGTACACTCAGGCCAATATAAACTGATTCTGGAACAGAACTGAGACACGCAAGAAGAACAGAAAGTCAGATAGGGCCTGACAGAAAAGAGGGGAGAGAGAGAGAGAGAATGATGTGGAGAGGCAAAGAAAAATGTATGATAGAGGTGTAAAATTTGACGTGAATTGAAAAAAAAGCTGCTTTGGCAGGAACAGTCCCTGAGAGAGAGAGCGAGAGAGAGTGAGAGAGAGAGTGAGAGAGAGAGCGAGAGAAAGAGAGAGAGAGAGAGTGAGAGAGGTGGGGGAATGGGCTAGAAAAAAGCCAGTCAAATCCAGTTCGCAGGGCCTAAGAAAGGAAAAAATGTCTGACAAGCATCGCTTGTCATTGGGAAGAGTACAAATTCCAACTGTGAGAAACCTGTCAAGAGCCCGGGAAAGCTTTCCACATGCACCCTGAACAACACCGCAGTCCACCGGCAGAGGAGCTGAATGAGCACTAGTCGGGACTCCAAGGGAAGTTTGAGGTGCGCCATCCTGCTAAGGCTTCCCCATCCGCCCGCTGATCTACGAAATTCTGATTACCACAGATGGAGTGGTTGGAGCCAGACTTCAGCCAGATCCTTCATGGATGGCTGGGATCTACCAGAACTTCATCGGTGCTGATCTTCATGGGTGCACCAGCAAGCTGCCGCCTCCTTCACAGGTCCATCCTCCATCGCTGGGGTCTAGCCAACCCACCAGCATGTCCACTGGAACTGAGAAGATGGTCACTGGAGCATATCCTGAGCTGCTGCTTAGAAGCCCTGGAAAAGGGGTTCCCAACAGCACAGTAGCAAGAGCCAACAGAACAAGAATCAATGCCAAACAAGGCCTACCATCACCTTATTCAGGGCAAGAGAAAAACCCTTAGTTGGAGCTCTGCGCCCTATTGGGCTGATAGCCAAGATTGACCCAGGGAAGCAACTGAAGTTTCTGTAACATTAATGGTGACACCTTAGTGGTCCAAGCAGGTGCTTCTGCTGGAATTCACCATTGCCAGACAGAGGAGACCCATGACTTTAAGAAGGTGACATTACCTCCAGCTGGCAGCCAAGTACATTATATAATAAAGTATATTTAGACTCCAAAATCTCAAGATACTGGTCTTAGGGGAGGAAAACCAGCCAAACAGCTGCTTTTGTGATCTGACACCAGCTCACCACAAAGCTAAAGCCATATATATATATATATATATATATATATACACACACACATACACACACACAACCGCACACACAAACCCAAGACTATGCTCTCGCCCCATTTTGGCAATAAGTGCATCTAGAAGTCTTGCAGAGACTGTCCTGAGGTGTTCTGAAGTAATCTTTTGGTATATTATAACAGGCTTTAAGAGACTTGAAGAGAACCAGGTCAGGGTAACCCTACTATTGCTTTAATGTTTGGGGAGGTCTGAATTTTTTTCTGATTTTTCTGCTGTTTTTTTAATAGTGCATTGAAATGTCCTGTATTTTCTGGTTGTATTCTAATAAAGAGATTGTTAAATAATTATATGGTCATTATAACAATGCTAAATCATTAGAATCATTAAATCATTAAAACAATAAAGTAGTGTACAGGGTTTCCAGAGAAACAGGACAGAGGTTCTTTAACAACTGAACAAGTAAAGAGCTTCTGTTTCTTTTTTGTCTCTGACTCTCTGTTCTACTCAAATCCTTCAGTTCACTTCAGAGCAAAATAGATTTATTGGCATAATTGTGTTTCCACAGCTGATGAAGGACCTCTGTCTGAAATGCCCTGTTTCTTTGAAAACATTGTGTACTAAAGTTTTTATTACCCCTGTGGTTTTACTACTGCACACTACAGTTACTCCTTGGAATGTTCTTCCTATATAAATCATAATTCCATTTTCATATGTGATGTGGTTGACATAAGTCATGTTTCGTGAGCTGGAGGTGAACGGAATGTCAGGGCTATAATGGAAACTTCCAGACTTTCCCCACTAAGGAGCTGATTTATCATCTTCATCTCCACACATTCCTCTGTACACCTCACCATTCTCTCGTATCAGAGCTCAACACCAGAATATCAATCCTTTTCACTTGACCAAGGAACTAAACCAAAGAGTAAACAAACAATTATTTTGAGTCTTTTAATAGTTTTTTCCAAAAAAATTGCTTTCATTTTGGTGCAAAGATCTCCGTTTTAGTTTTGATTTATAGACCTCTCCCTCATTTGTGGTGTAACGAGGTGAACAGTCTCTGTGCGTGCTAGCTCCACCTGAAGGCATGTTGTGACAGACTTCCATCGCTGTAACAACAAAAGCTACTGTATATTCATTTGGCTGGAGGCGGAGACTCCATCGACATCCAATCCCTTTCTACCAAAACAATGAATTAATTATTTAACGCAAAATACATGCAAACCTTCCGAAAGGACCCATGCATTATTGAGGAGAAAGCAAAACTAACGTCACAGGGGCTGCGCAAGGCTTTTTGCACCGGATGAATTATAGATAGTATTGTCCATAAGCAACCTTTAGCAGCCATGAAATATTCATTTGCAAACAAGAACGGGAGGCTTTCCAAGTCCAGAGATCCTCCCCCTGTCACTGCCACAGCACTAAAAGGAGGGTACACTGACCAGGAAGATTTTTTTATACACACTCACACATACATTACACCATGGACGTTTACAACTAAAACATCTCGAAATAGTATAAAGTATCTTTGGCATTTCAGATGATATCGACCAGCTTTCAAAATATTCCACATCTGTTCAGAGGCACAAATATTCCCAGTATTCTAAATGTCATGATTGACCAGATCTACCAAGTCAAGGCTGAAAGCCGTCTTGCCGTTTTTGGTATTAAAGACAGCAAGATTTGGTACTGAAGCCTGCAGTAACATTGTAGATGAACAAAGCTTGTAAACTATTCTAAGCAGCACAACGAGTGCTTGTGCTGTTGGATTCTTAGCACCCAGTTTATAATCCAGTCCAAGTTTTCAACCCAGTCCTCAGGACTGTCAGCCAGTCCAGGTTTTACTTCTGTTCATATACATGAACTTGAGTGTGTGTAGGTAACCTTTTACATAATGTATAGATCATAAATCTCCACGAATCAGAGCAAACTGGTGATCGAGGGTGGGTGTGCTGCAGAGGTTATACTCTGGGCTTCAGGAAAACCACTGAATGAAAGTGAGCTGGTGTGTTTGTGTTCTGTGTGTAGTTGACTGCCTTTGAAGGTGCTCCTCTACAAACATATCCAGAAGAAAGAGCAAAAATAGCAATTGAGTCATCAAAGAGTATCACCTCTGATATGATCAAGAGGAAGAAAAGTTTATTTATTTAATGTTGTGATGTATATATGTTGATGTTCAGGTGCCCACTGGAGTTTAGTGTTCACTTAGATTGTTTTTTCCTACTACATTTTAACTCCACTCAGCACAGCAGACCAAGAACTCTGTGACACTTTTCACTCTGGCCACTCTAATGGGCATACCCCCA
>JAOYMR010000614.1:0-11133 GCA_025802075.1 Tenebrosternarchus preto
TATATATATATATAGATATTAGTTATAAATATATATTTGCTGTAAAATAGAAAGAGGAAGATGCGTTATTTATATCATCTGTCTTCTCTTCAAACACCAGAATGTATGTAATATCTACGCATTAAAAGAGGCTAATTTTTTTTCATGCTTCATGTGGCTAATTTTAAAATACAACGGGAGATGTTACTCCATGCCACATCCCACACCATATAGTCTGAGATTATTAGCAATATATTATATATTAATAAAGCCATTCAAAATGACAAAGAATAAATTAAATAATATGCCTGGCCCCTGGTGTTCTAGCCTAGATCATGAACCACCTGACTCCCACCATTTCTCAGCTTTCCATACGTGTCCTTGCAAACAAACAAACAAACAAACAAAACCAACCAACCAGATTCTCGTGTTTTGTCTTTTTTGTTTTCCCAGTGATCCCTTAATTCTGCATATCTCATATCACAGTAACGGATTCCCCCCCCCAGCCTCCAGCCTGTCCAGCCTCATGTAAAGAGAGCAAATGTAGTCCATTCCTCACTTGAAGACATAATGAAACAGGATGGAGGGATGCTATTTATAACACAGCCGGCAGCCTTCAGCGAGACTTAGCAGCCTCTCTGCTCTGTGACAATACTCTCCTCCAGTCTCTATCACTGTGCTTCAGTCTCTTCTCCACTCCTCCTCTCACCATTTCACTCCTCGTTTCCAGCATCTCACTGTGCTTTCCAACCAGAACATTTCCATTTGAAAAGGAGAAAGTCCCATTTTCGCACTATCACCAGCTCTACATATGTATCACTGTTTTTTAACAGATTTCAAGATACACAATCATTGAATGTATTAAAAACAAACATTGGCACTTTTGTGGCACGTGGGAAAGCTGTAAGGTTTGTCTGTAAGGGTCCTGTTGATCTGCACAGAACTGAAACTCATGACACACACACACACACACGCAGTGTGACTCTCTCTTCTTCTCTGTTGCCCAAAAAAAGGATTTCAATAACATAAAAAATAAGTTTAACAGATGCATATACCACACTTCATGTTGGTGTTGTTTTTAGATGCTCCGAGTCCTCTCTGCTCAAAGACACAACCGGGAAGATACCATCCCTCTCACTGCGGGACACACACACACACATTCCCAAGCAATAGGGGGCAATGTAATAAAAAAAAGCAGAAATCAATATGCTCCTGTTGCAGTTGTGTAAGTGAACAGGAGACAGCAGGATCACCCATGGACCTATCACCTCCCTCCTACTCCCATGAAACCACTGCTCAAGGGGGGTGGGGTGGAGTGGGGTGGGGTGTGACAGTCTGGGTGGAGCATTCCCCGGTGAAGCCTCTCCACCCTAATGGCCCATTCCACTGTCCTTCACCCTTCACCAGAGATGGAATGAACATGCTTAATAGGATAAAGCTGACAGATAAATGAAGCCTCCACATCGTTAGACGTTGTTCAACTGAGCACTGCCCCAAGAGCCCACATTGAATTAGAGCCATGAATGACGTCTTATTGACTGTAATTTGCAGCGGCTATACAAGCCCCTTTGGTCCAGGCTTTTGCTAACTGTTCTCTCCCTTCTTGCGCTACTTCATATCACTCGATGCCTTCCTCTCCTCCCTCACATGGATTCGCTCACTGCCCTGCCAGCTCCTCTTTATCTTTCACTCTTTGCATCTTCTTCTTCCTCTCTCTCTCTCTCTCTCATGTACATGTGTGGAGGACATTGCTCATTCCTCATCCTGTCTCTGTCTCTCTCTCTCTCTCTCTCTCTCTCTCTCTCTCGTCACTCGGGTCTGTAATGGCAAGAAACCAGAACAAACGGCTGAGATGATTAAAAGTGAAAGATGAGTGTCTTTGACACACTTGGCCCTCTGAACGTGGAGAAGATGATGTGATTGTGTAGAGTCTTTAGGGTCAGGCATATCACCTGAATGTGACACTCCACTGATGGAGGGAAAATATTTGGACTTCCTAAAGACCAAGAAGGCCTGGTGGAACACGATCTAGGGATATTTTAAAATGCTTACGGTCATCTTTACCTCACTTATCTTAGTTTTAATGTACAAAGCCATTTGAAGTATGTCTAAAATGTCAGTTGCTCTCCAGCGACGATTCCAAAAGTTAAAACTTATGCACCTGCATTTTAACTGAACATATGTTCCAGATAATCACATAACAGCGTGAAACGTTTCAGATTCAGACGGACTTGTAGGAGAATCTCTTTTGGCAAAGCCCTTTTACGGTCTGCTGGCATCGAGAGCTCGAGAACGATCTGTCCCTGGTCCTCTGCAGAAACATGAACACTAACAAGGCAGTTAAAAGTGTATATGAAGGGAAAACACATCCAAGAAGTGTATCATTGCTTCGGCCATCAGCTGTGAATAGAAGGAGGATCTTATCTGTGGGGCAGACTGTGTTTTGTTAAGAGAAATGCAAATAAAGCTGACATTTCTTCTTACAGGAACAACCCTAAGTTGGAACTTTTTTTTTTTTTTTTACTATACATTATAAAAACCTGCAATGGTTTCTACTGTTCATTCCAGGGCTTAGCACACACCAGACTGACACTGAAGGACCAACGTCACCTGTGAGTGCATATTTACACTCCGACAGACCAATCAGATCTCAGCTGAGGAATGACACGCACGTACTCACAAGAACAGGAAAAAAAAAACCGTTCCAATAACGACTGAGTTCACACCTTTTTCTCATCTTCTTCCTTCCATAAAACCGCATACAGTAACATCAAGGCGCTGATAAATGTTCCCCCTGTTCTCTAGATAGTTAGCACAACAAAACCAATTTCTGTGTAGCTAAATACTATGCTAGCCTAGCACACTGCCTCACAAAATCAGGGCAAAATGGCATAAAAACAGTTTACGTCTGTAATCACTTTATCTGAGTGAAACATAGACTGAGAAAACTCCCTCACGGCAACACGATTCAACGTGTACAAGTGGCCAAAGCTGCACTGACGAAGACCAACAAGAAAACACCTCACTGAGTACGAGCCATAGTCCCCGAGGACTCCAACAGCCCGTTGCTAGGCCAAAAGTCACCAGGCCAACAGTCACCAGGCCAACAGTCGCGTCAGCACATCGCTAGCAGAAGAACTTTTACTCAAAAAGACTCAAAAATATTCAAAATATTCAAACATGTTCAAAGACTCAAAATACGCCACCAGTCTCTACTGCTATCTCAAAGTAGACAGGAGATAGCGGTGCTTTCAGGAGCCCATGGTTATCTCATTTTCTAGCTGCAGCTGTAAGAACAGAAGAGATGCAAGTCCTCCGCAGTCTGGCGAGATTCAACGTGGAGGCAAAACATCAAGCCCGTGGAAGCAGCACACAAATCTAATGCAGTCCTGTAAATTCCCATCTACCCCAGTTAACATAATGAACACGCCGTGACATAGTACCATATTAAAACATTAGGGGGAGTTTACAGCGTTAATATATTACTGATGTCACTGGGACTGACTGATGGGTGCAGGGCTGCCTGCTCTTGTTTAACACGCGTCTGCCTTCCTGTGTCCATGTGCTTCCAGTCTCTCTGCCTGACATAAACAACATGGACACAGCAAATGGGGTCAGTGTGGCAGAGCTACCGTTGCTCCACCCGTTCCTCCACCCCTCCCATAACCCTACCCCACCCCACCCCCCCTTTGGTGCCCAGAACAATTCCATTACCCTGCCATTAACCTGCCGTTATGGTACAGCTGATTAGTGGACCTCCTTCCGGTCTGTTCCCATTCCCGTAGACGCTATCTTTCTATAGGGTCACGTCTCTCACGTCGGGGGTGAGTTTATGGTGTGGCCTCCTTAATCGAGCTGTTCTGATGGCTTGCTTTTCCTCTAGGAGATGACTGGAGTTTGATAGAAGGCGGAATGATACAAGCTCTTGATGGATATCTGCAATACACATTTTTTCGCTGTGTGTTACTGGCAGTTCATAAGCATCCAGGCTCACGTTTCAGTCATAGACCAGGGCTGGGTTTTCCCGAAAGCATCGTAACACAAACATCACGTTTAAATGGTGGAGTGAGTGTCACAAGGAACAGACTTTTACATTCTCATTTTAGATGGTATCAAGACTGCAGTGATTTTGAAAAACAGAGGCCAGTAAGGTTAGTTAAAACGCAAAACTGGACTGAACAGTTTTGTTGTTGTTGTTGTTGTTGTTGTTGTTGTTGTTGTTGTTATTGTTGTTGTTGTTGTTGTCCTGTCATGACAAAGGTAGCAAACAAAGATTTGCTTTCAAAGAAAAAAAAAACTCTGTTATAGTTCACTTCAGTTCATCCCACAGATGAGTCTGTGTGATTTGTTTGTTTTGCCATATTCTTTTCTATATTCTTGTTTCTCAACTAAACCACAGATCCAGAAGAAAATATCCAAAAAAAGTAGAATCCCTTTCATTTTGTGATGAAGGATGGCAAGCAATAGGAGAAAATGAGTCTCAGTCTGAACATATTTTTTTATTTTCTTTTCACCTTGAGGTGAATAATGCAGTACTGGCAACACACCTACCCACCCCTCACAAGTGAGTTCACAATCTAGTGCAGTCACATCTCCAGTTCCCACTTCACATCTGAGCCTGAAATCACAGCTCGAGTGCGCAGCACACACACACACACACACACATGCAAACACACGAGAGCGAGGGGTCTGTGTGTGGGGGGGCGTCCCTCGGGACTTCACGAGCTCAGAGATATACGAGAGTCTCTAAGACAGATTAAGCCAAACCACGGCAGATCACTGGAAAGACGGATGGGTGCATTGTGTAGGTGTTCGCTTCACACGCCTTCTGAGTAAAAGAAAAGATAGATATCAGAGACGACTGACAAAGAGAAAACAACAAGGGTGCGTGTGCACGTGTACGTGTGCACGTGTGTGTGCACGTGTGTGTGCACGCTCCGCTGAGGACGGCGAGTCGTGTGTCCTCACATCCCTTGCCGTAGAACTTTTTTTTATCCTCATTTAATTCCTTTCACACTTCGTGCTGCTTTGGATTGGAGGTACGTGGCAAGTTCCAGTGCTTCTGTTCCAGCGCTTCAGTTCCAGCACTTCAGTTCCAGCTCTTCAGTTCCAGCGCTTCAGTTCCAGCGCTTCAGTTCCAGCTCTTCAGTTCCAGCGCTTCAGTTTCAGCGCTTCAGTCCTCACTGGTTACAAGTTCCACACGGAGCTCAGGCACCTCCCTAGAGCCTGCTCCTTCTCTTTTGTTGCCATTTACAGCACAAGGCTTTCAGAAGGTGTTTAGCCAATTTGTCTGGGGGTGGGAGAGAGGAGGGGGCAGGAAAGAGGAGGAGGGGATGGGAACAGTCACACGTAGCTCATCTGTCCTTTGTGGGTAAGCGGGCCGTGTTTGGCTGAGTGCAGCCATGGTCAGTTGAGTTCTGGACCACCATGCCATCTTTACACCCACACACAAACCACACTGGATACAAGATGAATCTCTTCACTGTGACTCTACCACTCAGATGCCACGTTTATTCGAATGTGCCGACGACCAAAATATGGCAAGCAACTGCATGCCTGTGACTGTGTTTATTTATATATTTATATATATATTTTTTCTCTCTAACAATCGAGACCCTGCAGGGATTTAAGTAGTACTTAGCAACAGTAGGGAGCATCCGGCTTGCCGTAGTTATGAGCCGCAGTCCCTCGGAGCTGGCACACAGCAAATGAGCTGATCTTAGTCTACGCTGGAGAAGAGGTGGGGGGTGATTGCGTGCCAATAGCAGGCCTGTTGCATTGTGGGTGTGTGTGTGTACCCGCGTGCACGTCTGCACTGGGAGCAGATTACCCAGGCACGAAATTTGAGCCATATGAGCCCATGTCTCGGGGCTGGAGCTTTAATGGGTGTGCAGGGGATATCGTGAGACAGACGTCTCTCCAGAGGCCTCGGGCGCAGAGAACACACACTCACACTCACGCACACACTCACACACACACAAACACACACTCACACACTCATGCATGCACGCAAGGAAAATCAACAACCCAACACGTTTCTCAAAGTGAAAGGGATGCCATGATTATTCCCAGGAAAAATATAATAATTTATAATAATTTTGACCTATATATAACAAAAATTTTGCCACCTCCACAGGCCCATTACTGTAGTGACTGGCGTCCAGGTTTAAGTTAGGGACACGCTGTCTGACAATCAGGAATCGGGGAACGTCTGAGGGCAGTGTGCTCTCCACTGTTGGTCCTAGCTGGTCTCTTTAGGAGTTTTTTCGTACACGTTGAATCATGTTGCCGGTCTTACGTGAAGGATCTTTCTCAGTCTAAGTCTGACTCAGAACAAGGGAAGACAGATGTAAACTCTATAGGTGTCTTTGTGGTATTGTGCCTTGAGGCAGTGCGTTAGGCTAACATCGTATTTAGCTTCACAGAAAATGGTTTTGTTGTGTGCTACTGGGTTGTTAGTGACTGCAGGACACAACTGACCACACAAGCAAACAAACCTCATTCCAAAACCACACTCAATTAAACCAGAATCGCAACCAGAATTATTAGCATTAACTTCAAAACTAATAATTGTTAACAAAAATGAAGCACCTGTAAGACAACAAAACAAATGAATGTCTGTCATTGTGAATCCCAGTTTGAGTCAGAGTGAGGTGAGAATCTGCATACTTGCTGTGCAGAAGAAGACTGGGTCAGCGGGTGGTGTGTGCATGGAGAAGACTGGGTCAGCGGGTGGTGTGTGCATGGAGAAGACTGGGTCAGCGGGTGGATGTGAGGTGAAGGAGGGTGGGAGCAGCATCATGAGCTCACCCCTCCCCCGCACGTGGAGTGTCCTGCCATGCCACGCACTCTTAAAATGAACACGGTTTAAAAGGGTGATGCAACTGATGTGCACAGCCTGCGGGGAAATCATGTCCCAGCATGCTCCTCGAGGAGCCCCAGACGATGTCTGTAGAGGCGTGGGGTCAGGGGGGTTAGTGGATTTGGTGCATTAACTGTGCGGTGAAACTGAACCAGTCACTTGCTCCATCAGCATCTTCTTAGTTTCACCAGCGACTCCATGTCCTTTTCCCACTGAAGCGGAGCTTTATATAATCTGGTCACTCACATAGGTGCCTTTCCCTCACATCTACATCTCCCTTATTGCAGTTATACTTCTGACATGCATAAACTGACAAGAAAGAGAGAGGGAGAGAGAGAGAGAGAGAGAGAGAGAGAGAGAGAGGGAGAGAGAGAGGGAGAGAGAGAGAGAGAGAGGGAGAGAGAGAGAGAGGGAGCTTTAAGCCTAAGACTGAGATCAGAGCTCCACCTGCTTCTCAGCTGCTGCTGCTGTGAGAGAATAGATGGAGGTTTGAACTCAGACAGGTTTTTCTTCTTTCCCTTCTGATAACAGATGACAGCAACCAGAGAGAGAGAGAGAGAGAGAGAGAGAGACAGAGAGAGAGAGAGACAGAGAGAGAGAGAGAGAGAGAGAGAGAGAGAGAGAGAGGGGCATCATTGTGAAGGGGGTTAATATTAAATATTAAAAGTTGAATGTAAGACAGAAGGTGACAATACTGAGAGCTCAGAACCATGAACAAAGAAACTGAAATCAAAGCGTGAGCACCCGATTGGCTGTGGCCTGAACGTGCACAACAAAATAGTAACCAATTACACAGAGAGGTGGGAACAGGCATAGCCACGCCCCATTCTCTCTTTCTCTCCCCACCGTATGAATTGATTATAGTTCAGAAAACACATAAAATGATTCAATTGCTAATCCAACGTTAGAGTATTGGCGGGAGACGTTTGATGAGCTCCACCCCAGGGCTTCCTGCGGTGTTTTTTTGGGATCCTGGTAGAGGGCAAGAGTCTCAAAGGAGCTCGTTCTGATGATGCCGTTGATCGTGGGCTGGTTTGCTGCAAGCTGATTATCATTGCTGGCTGAGATAGGCTGCCTCTTGCTCTCATCAAACATCTCTCCCTGTGAGATTGTCCGGCTGTGCCTGGCATGGTGTATCTGGGTAAATGATGTGTGCACAAGACACTCTGAGTTGGTCCTTAGTTGAACTTTTTTGCTTCAACCAACAAACAAACAAACACCAAAACACCTGCAGTAAAGAAATTGTTTTGTTTTGGGGTTTTTTGCCTGATTGGGTTCATTCCTGTGGATCAGATCGTGCCGACAGTCGTTCATGTAAAATCACATCATGGTTTATTTGTTTTTTGGTTTGCTGGGTTTTTTTTTTTGCTGAGACAACAAAGCCCTTCTGCATGAACATTTACCTGCTGGCTCTGTTCTTCTCTTTGTTGAACATTAAGCACCATGAATTTAACCCCAGCATTAACTAACCCCAGGATTAACTAACCCCAGCATGAATTGTTAGAGAGAGGGAGAGAGAGAAAGAGAGAGAGAAAGAGAGAGAAAGAGAGAGAGAGAGAGAGAGAGTGTGTGTGCAAGTACATATATATGTGTGTGTGTGTGTGTGTGTCCATAATGTAATCAGTTGTATTAAATGTGTCCCTGTGCCCAGTTCCAGGTGTGTATGTGTGTGTGTGTGTGTGTGTGTGTGTGCATAATGCAATCAGTTGTATTGAATGTGTCCCTATGCCCAACTCCAGGTGTGTGTGTGTGTGTGTGTGTGTGTGTGTGTGTGTGTTGGTGGGGGGGGGTTCCTGTTAGTGAGTCCAGTGTGAGTGACCCTGTAGCAGCTGCAGGTCACCTGCTGTGGTTCACATTCAGCTGTGATTCATCCCTCGCCTTCATCCTCTCCTTCATCCTCTCCTTCATCCTCTTCTTCATCCTCCTTCCTCTCACAGCTGTGCACAGACGTCTCTCAGGACGGCACACTTCATCTCCACCAGGCTGAGTAATCCAGACAACTCTGTGGGAAAGGCAATAACACACACCGCTGTAACTCAGAGGCATGTGTGTGTGCATGTGTGCGTGCATATGTGTGTGCGTGTGCGTGCGTGCGTGTGTGTGTGTGTGTGAGTGATCCAGTAACTCAGATAGAGGGCGGTTGCCTCTGGGGTGAGTAACAGAGATTACTGTGTCTGCGGTGTGATGAGCAAATGACTTCCTGTTGGGTCAAACAGGGTGTGAGACAAAGGGAGGAAGAGAGAGAATTAGAGATTAAGAGAGAGACATTGAGAGAAATAAAGAGAAAAATAGAGATTGAGAGAGAGAGAGACCTTTTTAATTAGGAATAAAGTGAGAGTTTTATGAAACTGTATGGCATGGTAGCCTTTGTCATAGAAATCACTGTCTGCATTGTTGTGGAACAGAGAACCACACTGAGGATGGTTAAGTGATGTGTAATCTGCTCCAGAGTGTGTAGAAAATTTACAGGGCACATAGTGGACAGGACACACACACACACACTAAATCAAACACACCCACAATGCAGAGAATCAGGGGATCAGATGAGTGTAAAGTTAATTAGAACATCCTCTCTCTCTACATCTGTCACCCTGCCCTCCCAGTTGTTCTGTCTTCCTTCCCAACCTTTGATGTAGTGTAGTGTAGTGTGTGGAACCCTTTAGTGTAGTGTAGTATAGTGTAGTGTAGTGTGTGGAACCCTTTAGTGTAGTGTAGTATAGTGTAGTGTAGTGTGTGGAAACCTTTGGTACAGTGCAGTGTGTGGAAACTTAATAAAAACAGTTAACAGTACAGCCCTTCTCTCTGTCTCTCTGTCTCTCCCTCTCTCTCTCTCTCTTTCTCTCTCTTCTGTGTCTCTTGTCTTTCCTGACAGAACTGTTTTGGTGGAACTGACCAAGCTTGTCGAGGGTGTGCTTGTTATGTTTACTCTCTTTTTCACTCTTCTCCTCCCGATTGCTCTCTCACTCTACTCTTCTTCTCCATATCTCTCACGTTCTCAATTTGTCAGTTTTTTGCTAGTCAGCACATCCACAAAGAAATAAGGTTTTATCTCTTCCTCCTCTCTCTCTCTCTCTCTCTCTCTCTCTCTCTCTCTCTCTTTCTCAGTTTAATGAACTTCAGGTTCTGTTTTGCAATTTCGAGAAGCATCTTGTGTTTCTGTTCCACGGTGTTAAAAACAATACTGACAGAAAAACTTAATTTTTATCATCCAAATACTTTATGATCCATGTTCAGTTCTGCATCACTGATTCAGTTTATCAGGGACATCTGAAGCAGCAAAGTTAAGAAAACCAGAAACCAGGAAAATATGTTTAGGAAGAAAAACATTTTTCAAAAACTAGAATGTGAGGTATACTCATAGAGGATATGATAATGAGTATTACCACATACTCATAGAGGATATGGTAATGAGTATTACCACATACTCATAGAGGATATGCTCCACCTCTGTTAGCTGTCCATCATCTGTACAGCCAATCAGCAGGTTCACTATCTCTTGTACATTCAGCTCTACTCAACCACTAGGATGAAACCAACTGATTTCCCTCTCTCTCTCTCCCCCCTCTCTCCCTCTCTCTCTCTCTCTCCCCCCCCCCTCTCTCTCTCTCTCTCTCTCTCCCCCTCTCTCTCACTTACTTTCACTCTCTTTCCTTTTTCTGGTGGCAACTACCCGAACCCTTCAGCCATTCCTTACACTCCCTTCGCGCTGACAGGAAGCGAAGCTCCACTGCTATCAAAGTCACAGCCCGGCCGATGAAAACCTGCTGTCACAGAGCTGGCTGCAGATGTGGAGAACCCAATTCCTCGAAGGAACAAGGGGGCGCATGGGGGAGCACCCCCCCCCCCCCCCCAACAACATGTCTGTTCTGTTCCACAGCTCGGATGGGAGGAGCTAACAAGCACAGAATCAGTCAGTGTCAGTAAACAAGACTGGTGGCAGTGATGCAGCATCGCACATATGCACAGGCTGCATGCACTATACATAAACCATACGCCACTTTCAGAATGACATGGTAACAATACAGATTAAAAAATATAGCATTTCAGATAAGTGAAGTAACACTGGAAAACTCTGAGACTTGGTGTGTGAGAGTACTGTTATAATCTGTGAGAGTACTGTTATAATCTGTGAGAGTGCTGTTATAATCTGTGAGGTGCCACAGATGAAGCTTGTACAGAGATATAAATGTATGAAACAAGGCAAGCTGTGGCATAACATATCTGAGATGGATATATGGAGTATTTTGTGTACGAAAAGAAACAGTGTTAAAAAATATTTTTGTTAAGCTGTT
>JAOYMR010000615.1:0-11131 GCA_025802075.1 Tenebrosternarchus preto
TGTGTTTTAGTAAGCTATTGTCACGGTGGCCGCCCTGGCCCCCTCCCCTGTCCTGTGTCTGTGTGGGCGTGTCCGTGTGGACGTGTGTGTCTGTGTCGTATGAGTGAGAGTGAGTCTGTGTGGTGTTGGTCTCGTGAATGTTCGTCCGTGTTCGTGAGTGCTTGTCAATGTCAATCGGGAGTGATCGTTACGTGTTATTTGTGTCACCTGTGTCTCGTCAGGGTGGGTGTGTAAAAGCGTGTATGTGTCACACAGTCCTTGTCGGTCTTTGATTATGTGTTGCTCGACGGACTGCGGGAACGTTGAGCTCGTAAATACAAACCGAAAATAAAACGGTTTTCTTCAAATACTCACGTGAGCCCTGCTTCGTTAGTTTTCAACTCAGCGGGTCAAATCGTGACAGCTATACTGAGAGCGTAATTAACACCTCTAATTATAGTGTAAATGCTGAATGCAAGATAAACAAGACCAGATGAGACAACTGCAGTTTTTAATTACTGAAAACAGTTGAGTATTCTGTGGATGTGGTGTGCCCATCAGTATTACTTCACTATATTTAAATATATATAAACAAGGAATAAACTGTACATTGCTGAACAACAACCTATGTAAAAAGCACAAGCAATGAAGTTTCCTTCATTATAATTTATTTGACAGGTAATGAATCAAAACATTAAACCTCAATGGAAACGATTATGTCAAAAGTATTTTAAAAGTTTTTATCCAGTCTTTGGAGCCCTGGCCAGTCCAGGCTTTTGAGCTGTTCCTGCCCCTCACACACAGGCAGCAGGGGATCAGGGGCTGTGGAGATATTTATTTCCAGGCCAATTACCTGTTTTTTTGTAAGGTGACCTTGGGTTTTTGAAAGGTGCCATGAAATAAAATTTATTATTATTATTATTATTATTATAAGGAGAGCATGCAAATGGAACAGACCAAAAACCTGGTCTGGCTGGATATCCCCAAAGGAACAGATTGAGGCTATCTGTACTACAGCTTTAATCAAATAGCACTGTTTGTGTGGGTGTGTGTGTATCAGCAGCCTTTATGAAGTTAACAGCTGTGTAGTGTGCAGGTTAGCGACTGTGCTCATGCTGAATCATGGCTCCTGACACTCTGACTCTCAGCTGTGTGAACCTGTAGCACCTCAGCCTCTCCAATCCTCTCTGTGAACACATACACAGCACTGTTTAACCCTGATCATTAACCACTTAGAATCATATACAATTAGTGAATATCTATCACCATGCATAAGCTATCATCCACCCACTGCTGTTTGGACCAGTAGAGATACTGGTGTACAAACTCCAGCTACACTGCCATAACTGATACACAGATACCAGCAATCTGCCCCCTACTGTCATGTCTGTGTCATTGCTGTCTTGAGAACGGGACATTTGCATTTAAGGTGGCCAGTTAGTGCATACACAAGGTATGTGTGGAAAATGTATTGTTGAATATAAATTTGGGGGACACCACATTTCCGTCTCCACCTCTGTCTGTCCCAGCCTATCAGTGTTCAGCTTCATTACTAACCAATGAGCTCGCAGCTACCCATTTTGATCCCTACCCAAGCTCATTATAACCTGCAGCTGTTTCTCATTACTGCCCTCATGTATAGAGAAGCACCTGTGCGGTTGTAGTGGCTCTTAGTGAACTGTTGTGTTGGTGTGTGGTGCTCCAGCTCTTGGTCTGCTTAAGGTGTATTGGCTTTAGCTGGTAGTGGTCTGCAGTAGTGTGTTCACTGCCTGTTTTACAGTACTGTGTGCTTTAGTACACTGAGTACATAAAGGCTGCGTTCCATTTATCACTGAGTCACCTACATACCACACTATGTTCTCTGTTCTACGATGCATGGGTGCAAGTAAAAACTGAATGAAAAACAGTAACAGGCAAAAACACTGTGAGATATATAGATATATACAAATATGAATATATTACCTGGCTTCTCTTTAACTGATTCTTGAGCAGAACTATAAAAATATAGATAGTAGCATTAGTCTGAAAAAAACATTTCCTGTTTAAGTGCATGCTTTCAGCACTGGTATTGGGCTTATGTTATTGACATTGATAATTGAATCATTGATACTGAATATTTACAGAGCAATATCTGAATTTATAAGACAGTAGCCTCTGTAGCAACGTTAGGGAACCCTTACCTTCTCAGCCTTTTCTTCTGGAGGGAAAGTCCAAAAGGCGGCTCAGGATACGACATTTCAGGCTGCATTGTGTATGGAAGTTGCTCTTCTGGGTGGGTGAGGTTGGGCGGTTCTGCCAGGGCTTGCTGTAGCAGACGCTGAACGAGCTCCTTCTCTGAGGTGGCACAACACAAACAATGCTCCTCTTTGGTTAATGTGGCTTCACATGTGCTCTTTCACTGGTTTTGTTAAAGGCCTCGTTAGGCCTCGTTGAGTATTAATTATGTTTGTCCTTAAATTGGTTGCCATCCTAACTTATCAGCCTGCTCACCCTGCACTCTCACTATGTTGATTTTGATTATAACACTTTTCTTATACCTGCTTTACTGATGCATACTGAACAGACTGAGCAGGTTGCCACAGTTCCCTTCAGTTCTAAAGGTGTTTTGACTGGAGAAACGATCAAATATGGTAGCATCGGCACTGCTGTTATGAGGGACTGTGAAACATTCCCATCTATTTCCGTGTTCCCCACTTCACTTTTAACTGGCTTCTCTTTGTTTCAGAAAAAAAACACTCATATCGATGCTTTTGAAAATAAGTTGAATCTGTAATTTGTATTTAGACCCAGATCTCAGACCATTTTCTTGTTTCTCTGTGGCCTTTCTACATAAGAGAAGAGTGTCAGGATAACATGATGACAGAAGGCAACATCAGATTTCCAGTAGAGCAAATTTGAGTGCGTAGCAATCAGCCAGAAGGGTTCATCTCAGGAAGAGGATGACATTAAATCCTTAATCCAGGTCATACTGCAGGCCTTCCTGCACACAGTGTGTGCAAATCTTAATTTCTAAGACCGCAGGCAGCACTAGGTTCTGAGCTGAACACTCACACACTGAGAGGAGTCTGGAGTGACTGTCTAAAGATGACTATCTTGTTTCTACGTCTCACCTCTGTCACCAGCCAGCAGAAGCCACTGCTGCACCAAAGATAACGAATCAGTCTGAAGAATCTGACACAACAGCTCCAACACCTATGAGTTAGACAGAGAGAGAGAAAGACAAAAAGACAGAAGACAAGATGCAGGCAGACAGTCAGACAGACCAAGGATAAGAACAAGTTAAAGATCCTCAAAGGAACGGTCCAAGAAAATGTCTAACCGTTCTGCAGCCTGTTCTCCCAATCTTTTCAAAACTATTAGAAAGAAGACATTTCACTGTCAGGAAAATAACCTACAAGTGGAGAACATTTAAACCAACTGCCAACATTGACAGGACAGGTCATGCTAGCAAGTTCAGCTTAAGAGAAGACCGCAAAATGCATAAAGAAATCTCCAACAATCCTAAAATGTCAAAGTGCATGCATCTGCCATCAGAAAGAGACTGCATAAGATTTTATGAAAAAAAAAAAAAAACATCAGGGGAAGATTAAAGTTTGCCAGAGAACACCTAGAGAAACACCAGGACTTCTGGAGAAATGTGCTTTGGACATATGAATCCAAAGTTTAATTATTTGGGTAAGAGAAGACAAACCAAACATCTGTAAACAATGACCATCTGTCCAAAAAGTGAAGTGAAAGTAGGTCATGGAACAAGATTATCACCCAAAACATTCCCGTAAATCCACCAAAAGAATAGCTCCAAAGAAAGACATAGAGAGTTCTGGAATGGTAAAGTCCCTGATCTTAGTCCTACTGAGATGCTGTGAGGTGAGGATTCTGCATGGATAAGTGGGAAAAACTCGATGTAAGAGACTGGTAGATGGTTATAAGAAATGTCTAACTAAGGCTATTTCAGTCAAGTAAAACATAAAAACAAATTTTCATTGTTTTTTCAAATGTAATGTAATTACATCACCTTTATCTATATCTGTTTGAAAGAAGATGTAATACTGACATGGCAATATGGAGGTGTCCTAATTTTTTCATATGACTGTATTTCTGCTAACAAATATATATAAAAGGTGAGTTTGGTACATGGAACTGACATCCTGTGAACCTTGAACACTGTGGTCTCTTTCAAATGCAAATGTCACACATGCAAAAGAGGGTGGAAAAATGGACCAATTCCAGCATCCTAAACTGTTTTGTAACAGTCTGGACTCCTTAATAATTATGCTCCCAAAACTGACATACACCAGCCCACGTGAATGTATCTAGCATCTACAAACTCAGCCAAAACAGGTCTGCAGTTATTGTGAAGAACAAAACATCTAAGCTTGCTAATTAACATAGGTAGAGTTATAAGATTTCATTACTAAGATTGAGTTTATAGGTAGTTTTAAGCACCCCATTATTTGGCTATAGTAGGAATAAGGTAAGACCGTTGAAACCTCATTATCGGACGTGTGTATATAAGTGTGGGTGTGTTGGAATGTGCTGATTGGTAGGTGACGAATTGATCATTTCTAAACTGGTTACTGCTCTGACATGTGATGTGCTCTGACATGTGAAATCTATATAACAGGAACAATACAGCAATGTGAGTTTAGTTGTCCTTTGATCTAAAACATTTAGGTTTGTTATCCTAGTGTTAGTGTTATTTATCACCAGAGTTATTATTTATTTATTTTCAGTTTGTTATTTCCAGTTTATACTGACCTTAGATAACAGAGCTGTGGGAAATCAATAGAAAAAACACAGCTGTAGAGTTCTAGCATGGTACTGTAGTGTGGGAGGAGCTCTGGGACACACATTGTAAAATGTTTTTTAAGCTTTTTTCCAAGTTTTTCAAGTTTTCCCAATCGTCCTGTGTATTGTGTTTGTTTTGCCGTGAAGTCTGATAAGTGTCACAGCAGGATAGCTGGAATGAAGGATAGAGATGACAGCATGGGGAAATATTGGATTTACAGCTGTACAAACTCCCCCCACCTTCCGTTCAATCTGCCCCCACCTTTCGTTCACTCTTTTCCTATCTTCTGTTCACTACACCCCCAGTTTTTATTCACTCCACTCCAATCTTTCATTCATTTCGTACCCACCTTCCGACTTGCTCGAGATGCAGTCAGAAGTGTGGTGGACAGAAGTCATAAGAGCTCCCATTAAGATGGACTGCTCAAAGCGCATGTTAAATTGTGTTCAGGTGTACAAGCCGGCAGACGCACTTTTACTTAGGTGAATAAGTAAAATGATCATTACGGCTGCGTTCAGGTGAATCGGACTTGGTGAAAATAAACTGTGTTACCCTGAGCTCCTGACCACCCAGAATGGAAGGCTGGGGCCCGTGTGTTCCTGAGCGTCTGCGAGAGGCCTGGGTGTCGCGGCGCTTGGCTCCCCAGGAAGATGCAGGGATGAGACGGCCTGTCTGAGATGAGTACTGCGTCTTCCGGCGAGGAGCTTCCTCTTCTCTGCAACACTATACAATGCAATATGGGCTTCGCCTCTGAGCTGTAGGAATTGACGGCTCTTGTGTGAAGCGATGACCCAATAATCATCGCCTTTAATGTCCTTATACAAGAGTAGAGAACTACAACCAAACCTTCTTCTGTTGCAAATGCCTGCAAAATTACCCTCAGTATGAAAGCTTTAATAAAAAACCACAATGAATGCCATCTATAGTAGATGGCTTTATTTATTTTGTTCTTCCATGTTTTATTTAGGTCTGCCGAAAGCCTTCAAGAGTGTCTCATTAAATTGCCCCTCCAGGCTTTTCTTTCAGTAGTGATCATAGTAAATGTTCTGATGTAGCTTGTTATGGAGTTTATATAGTGCAGGAAAGTCTAGTGTTTTGTGTGTGTGCAGATAATATGCTTCTGAATCTGTGAGATGGAATGTGTGAAGCTCACTGTACCTCTCTATCAGCTCTCCTGCTTGGACCTGCAGCAGACAGACTGACTTTAGCTGCAAGATCCTTCAGTTCTTCTCGCCAGGCTTCCGATAACAAACCTGTAGTAAAAAAGATGAACAAACAAGTATGCTGGGTTTAACTGGTGTTTCTTCCAGGTACATCTCAACTTTGGTGGTTTACCAGGTTTGCTAAATTAGTAACTCGCTGTAGGGAACAGCGAGTTACTTTTTCTATCTGTTGTGGATTTCTTTCAACCAATATACAGTCAACCTATATTTTCACTGGAGAATATACTGAGGATGGCCCTCCTTGAGAAAAATGTCATGGTTCTACAAACCATATATACATTTTTATTTTATCCTGTGTTTGTGGCAATAAGGTATGACATTTAAAGGAGATATATAAAGGACATGTGCAAAAACATAAAAGCATAGTTATAAATGATAAGTGCAATTGTTGTGCAATGATGTGCAATTAATTTTTTTTTCATAGTTTTCCCTCTCTCTTTTTGCATTGTGTTAACTGTATTAATTTAACTGTGTTAAATTAAATTAACGAAATGTTAAAGACCCAAGCACAGTTGATGAGGCCATTCTATTAAGAATCTGAACACACTTGGATTTTGGGATTAGCTGAAATGAATCTGAACACACATGGATTTGGAGAGCAACTTAAATGAATCTGAACAAACATGGATATAACTGAAGTGAATCCGAACACACACGAATATAATGGAGAACAGCTGAAGTGAATCTGAACACTCATGAATATGAGGAAGAGCAGCAGGAGTGAATCTGAACACATGGATATGATGGGGACCAAGTGAAGTGAATCTGAACACTCATGCATCTTAGCCACATAATGCCAATGTTTTCACTTGACCAGTAATTCCCACTTTTCATCTCCAGAATTGCCCTGTTCTCTCACCTGCTCCCGACGTGACTCCTCTGGCACTGCTGAAGCATGACTGATTGGAGAGCGAGAGTGACGTCTGGCTGGCACCAACAGCGGGCACTTGACTCCTAATCAGCGGATGTGGGCACAGGGGAGTGTTGGCATACCAGTCGTCATTCACTATACACACAGGGCTTCCATTGAGACCTACAGCAGTGATTACAACACACACCACCGGAGGGGTTCTGGGGTTAGCGCCAGACACCACCCTGAGCCATTTCTCTCCTCTACAGGAGAGCAGCCACACCATGGAGCCTCTGTGTGGGATTGTGACCTTTACTCCATCTAGCATTTACTCAGCTAAATCAAATTCTCAGAAGGCTGTGCGAGAAATGCTGACCCTCACTATAATCAGTCCAAGATGCTTCATTATATTATTCCAAGATGCTTTGTTCAACAGTATTACTGTGCACACAGACCCCGAATGATTCTGCTTCATCTTTGATTCTCAGCATGTTCCTCAACGCTCACCGTTGCAGTGTGACTCGTTCTCCACAGCGTGTCCTATGCATCAGGTTGCACTGACTAAAAGTCAGCTGGACCAAACCCTTCTGACTGCACTATAGTGTAGTCACTATGACCCAGCTTTTCCTCTGAGACTGGGTGTACGTATTATAAGTGTGTCTTTGTAAACAAACCTCTGGCTGTGCTCTTATGGTTTTGCTAACTGTCGCCTGAAATATTGGATTATTGCAGTGTTTTCCACTCCAATTACTGGCGTGTGTATAAATTACAGGGGTTTTTTTGTGCGTACTAACCCTGCTGTTCATGTGTTTATTCTGCTTTTCTGTGTATTTTCCCTGCTGTTTTTACATTTGTCCTGGTCTTTGTGTGTATATTCAGTTCACTGCAGAATTTTTGTGTAATTATGATATACTCCTCTAATACACCCATTTAACATCATGAAGGGCTGCTTTGCTGAATTAGGTGTGTTGAAGGAAAACACTATTCTTTTCACTGCAGTGTGATGGAGACCATCACTCAGGAGTGCAGCCATGACAACAGCTAAAGGACACAGTGACGGGATCTTATACTTATACCATGTTCCTTGCTTCACTCCCTCTACCCTTACATTGTTGGCCCCTCGCTTACCTCACTCCCCCAACTTTACCTCACTCCCCCTCCCTTACTTCACTCCCCCAACTTTACCTCACTCCCCCTCCCTTACCACACTATCCCAACTTTACCTCACTCCCCCTCCCTTACCTCACTACCCCAACTTTACCTCACTCCCCTCCCTTACCTCACTCCCCCAACTTTACCTCACTCCCCTCCCCTACCTCACTCCCCCAACTTTAACTCACTCCCCCTCCCTTACATCACTTCTCTTCATTTCCTCTACCCTTACCTCACTTCCTGTACCCTTACCTCACTCCCTGTACCCTTACTGTAGCACTTCAAGGCCTCTGAGACAGCCATGGGGCAAAACTGGTCCAAACTCTTCACAAACTCTTTTGTGTTTTGACAACCATTGTTTGTGTGCATCTAAGGAAAGCAGCACCAAAAGGAAATCTGTAACTACGGAACATGAATGGGCTCTGTCTGGCCTTTCTAGTGCATACGTCTAACGAGGTCACTGTGTGTGTGTGTGTATGTCAAGCACAGACAGAGGCACCCTTCTGCTGCCCTGTAGTCTGGCACTGAGTCCCACCTCCCTGGTACTGGTCCTCTCTGTACACAGATTAAACTCAAAATAAAACCCTTGAGAGAAGACACATCACAGAATGCGTACTTAATGCAAAACAAGATTGGATGAAGGTCCTTAAAATCGGTTCTAACGTAACTCTGTTTAATCTATTTGTGGAGCATTTCATAACAGAATGACCATTGTCCACAAAGCACATCCACCCCCAGTGTATCATACCTGATATGTGTGTGACTCTGTGAGGGTGGGGGTTGTGTCTGGAGAAGAAGGAGTGGTGGCTGAGGTTGCCAAAACGAGCACTGCCCCTAGTGGTGCCTCTGGGAAGGTCCACGGTAACCTGTGCAGGTGTTTGCTCCAGTTTGCTTATGCTTGGAGGTATGGTTTGACTGCTCACTCTCTCTCCACATGACTCCATGATCTGAGCAACAACTAAAAATATCATTCCATTTCTTTTAGATTTTGGAACACACTAACAACCAACTGCAGTATTGCTAATATTCGTAGAAGCAGTGAAAATATACACTAATACACACTAAAAATATACACTAATACACACTGAAAATATACACTAATGCACAGCATAAAAACGCAGAGCATTTGCCACACTCTGCATTAGTGTATATTTTACTGTGCATTAGTAAAACTACAGTTAATTACAGTTATATCTACTAATGCAGAGCGTAAGTCCATCAAAATTCACAATTACAGGCAGGGAAGAGATTAGAATTTTTAAAGCATTTCATAAAGCTGCTTTTAAAATCAATGTCAAATGATTACAAGGCATTATTGTTCCTGAGAAACTGACACTGTTCCCCTAAAATGGTAAGAAGTGTTTTTGTTTACAGGACAGCTCTTCTAAGTTATACCCATAATCACTGACACTTTGGACTAATTTATGCTTTGAGACTCATTAATTGTGTTAATAAGAAATGTGTTAACATCAAACTTACCTCCTGTCTTGCTCTCTGCTGTGTTGTAGTGCTTTGATTACACTGCACTGTTTGTGTTACTAGGATACCCTCTTAACATAAGAAAGACAAAAACACCCATGTTCAAAAGCTCTCTGACACACAGTAGCCTGCACACACATACACACACACACACACACACACACGCACGCACGCGCACGCACGCACACACACACACACACGCGCGTGTAGACATACACAATAGCTTGCACACAAAAACACACAAAACACACAGGGAGACAAACACACTACCATATGCACATAAATACACACACAAACACAAACATTATTATTATTAAGACAGAGCATATATATAACGATTTGGAAGACTCCCATCTGCATTCACACTAAAAGGTATTCGAATCGGTTCTCACCATAGTGGATAGCAGCATGTTCACACTGAAGAAGCTGCTCATCGGTGCCTGGTGAGAGAGCATGGCAAGATCTGAAGTAGCCACTACTGGTAGTGGTACTAGAGGTAAATTAGGTGAAAGTTTACAACTGGCAAAAGCTCTCACATCGGCTCTCACATCAGAACTTTTGCTTCAGTGCGTTTTCATCTCTTATCCGAACTGTAAAGGCGAAACCACTGGCTGTGAAATCTTGCTTTTGATTAGGGGGTTGCAGAGCTAGAAGGACAACCCTAACCACAGCAAGAAGGTAGTATGTGGAGCCTGGGACAGCTGGAGCACTGGGACATGCAGCTTTATGAAAACCTGCTCCCTGCTGTTTTACAGCACACGTGCAGCTGATCCATTACTAGTTGCTGAAAAATGTGCCAGGAAGCTTAGGGGGGAAAAAACGTTTGCTGTTCTTTCTTGTTTCCATTCATTCACTAAAATCTTAACTCGCTTAATACAGTTCCAAGTCAGAGGGGGCGGGGCCTAACACCGGCAGTACAGGGTGCAAGGTGGCTTGTTTAGCGAAAATATTAGCTGTGGGAAAACAGTGGATGCAGGATTTTGAGCGCCTTTGTGTTTGTGAATAAACAAGTGTGTAGTGTACATAAGTTGCCAGTATACACAGAACTAGTAAATGGATGTATTTCTGTGCATATGAATATAATTTTTTGTGGCGCACTTATACACAAATGCTTTAAATCAACGTGGACATTATGATATCCATCGACTGCAGTGTCGTATGTTGAGATACTTGAGTTTTAAGCGCAGTATACAGTCTTGTTGTTTTGAAATCTCGTTTCATCATATTTTGAATACACGAACAACGTCGGTGTTATGTAAAAGGACGGCTGGATACTTGAACCTGCACTCTGGCTTCGTACCTCTTGGCTGATGGGAACGTGCGCGCTCCAAATCAGCGTCAGCACAGGCAGTCCAATTGTACACGAGCTTCGACAAGGCAGCGCTTCTGGGTGCTTGAAAACAGACAGGTGCACAGTGTTTAATTCAAGGAGAGCAGTAATAAAGAGATGTAATAAAGAAACTGACAGCAGAGGCACAGAAACGACGTGAACAAAACAACTACAGCGACGTAAACGTGAAAAAATCGTCTTTCAGGATCAATCTCAAGTGATGAGTTTTACTTTTACTAAACAGATCTTTTGTAATTTGCATCGGGTGAGCAAGGTTACAGTTATTACTGCACGACAGTAACATCTACAATACTTTGGTTGTTTATATA
>JAOYMR010000616.1:0-11126 GCA_025802075.1 Tenebrosternarchus preto
CCTCCCGCCACCCCCCCCCCCCGTCCACCCCCCCCCCCCCCCCACCCCGCCCCACCCCGCGAGAGAGAGCGAGAGAGAGAGAGAGAGAGAGAGAGAGAGAGAGAGAGAGAGAGCATGAGTGTGTTAGTGCTCTGTCAGGTTGCCAGAGGGAGCCTGGACTGGCACTAACCAACACCAGTCTCCCTATCCGTCAGCTTTATCTTTTATTTAATATGTATTAACTTTATTACCACAATACAGCTCTCAACCTTATCTTATTTATTAGCCTTTCATCTCCTTTTTATGATCTGTGGATTCTAATCACAATACAACTGCGCATGTGTGAGTAGAAGAGAGAAGAAACAGAGAGCAAGAGAGAGAAAAGTGGAAGAAAGATGGACAGAAGGACAGAGAGAGAGAAAGAGAAAGAGAGAGAGAGAGAGAGACAGAGCATGTTAGCGCTCTGTCAGACTGCCAGGTACCATTACCACTGGCTCTCTGCTGCTGTCTGTCAGACAGATGAATGGAGCAAGAATAAGATGGGGCAGGGAACTGACTGAAGAAAGCTGGGTGGAGGTAAGATGTATGGAGGTGGTGTCAGGGGCAGCTAGACAAGCTCGGAGGGAGAGGGGGTGAGAGAGAGAATGAGATGTATTGATTTGGTTTAACTTAAACGGAGTTTATCATTCAAAAGAGGACCATGAAAGTTTAAGGGGTGGGGTGACAGAGGGTGAAGCAGTGGAGGGTGCGGTTATGGAGGGTGTAGTTACGGATGGTGCAGTGGTGGAGGCAGGCCCAGATTAAGACCATAGGGGGCCCTGGGGCTATGGCAAATCCAAGGAGTCCTTTCATAGAATCACCAAATATTATCAAACTATCTCGGAACCATACTAGCTACCATACAGATATTTGCTAAGAGACACACATATGTGCAAGAGCAACAGGACAAACACTTGCTGTAAACTGCAGCTTCACAGTGTATACTCTCACCTAAAACTACACCAACTAAGGCCACTGTACCGTAAGACAGCAAGTACGATTATGCATTAAGAACGAAGAACAGTCTTTACTCTCCATAGCACATGGTGCACAACGTTGTCTCAGATCATAGTGAACAGTCAATGATAGGCTACAATCAGTGCATTAAGTACGACAAAAAGCTCATGAAGAGAATTACTGGCAACTTAACCTAGGCGCACTTTAAGTTCTGAGAAGGTCTTACCATTAGTCTTCTTGGTCTTCTACTTTAATGTGGAGAAATCTTTGATGATAGCATTAAAATCCACACTTGGAACATGCAAGGAAAGTTGTTTAATTTCTCCTTTCTCATTGCAGACTGCAAGTGTTTTTGTTTGTTTTGTTATGTGTAGTAAATATGTAGGGAAATATCCATATTTGGAAAAACATTTTGCGGGTTGTTTGACCGTATGAGCTGCAGTAATTCCATGGCAGATTTCTTCCCCTCCTGTTTGCAGTTTGACTTTTCCAGTGAGAGTATGGATGTTATTCAGAAAAGCAAACAAGGTGTAGTGAGAGAGGGTGGAGTCTTTTAAGGATTCATCTCTTCTGTCAAGCTCAGTTTGTTATTTATAATATGAAATACATCCACAACAAACTTATTTCATTAGCAAGTCATGATCAGGATTCAGGCTATGAAGACTCTGTAAGTCAGCTCTGTAGGTCTATGAGACAGTAGGTCATATATCTTTGTCTGCACTTTCAAATCTGTCAAACTGGTTTCTCTTTCAATGGGCCAGCCAACTCCACAGCTTATATAATATCAAAATCAACTCCTTGTAAGATGATGCCAGTTACATCTAAAGGTTCCAGCACAGTTCGAAAAACGGCAGAGACGTGCGGTTTCCGGTTTGTTCGTTAGCACTGAGAGCACTCCAGCCTCACGACGCGCGGCTGAGTTCTGGTTTTTTGTCCTCAGCCGGATCAATGACAGACTGCTAAATAATCGCCTAATTCTATCACAGTGCTTTTGCTGTTCCAGATCGGCGCTTGTCTGACAGGGACTTTTGAATGCATTTGTTCTCGTTCAGTTCGAGACCGCCGATAATCGTCTGCCATCAGGAGGGCAGCTTGACTGAGAAGTTTAACAGTGTCTGTACAAGCGTAACAAAAACAAAAAAAAACTTCACTGATATCACAACAGCGGTTCGGAGTTAATTCCCACCAAATTAAGTGTGTGTGATGCGCAGGGCACGTATTGTTTTGGAGGATTTTGTGAACCCACGAATGCGCTTCACGAATGTGGGGCTGCACTTCCTCGTAAAGGAACGGCTTTGCTCATGTCGGCTCCGTATGTCAATTGCCAGGTCCTTCAGCTCTGTTGTACAAGCCGAGCTACTTGACCCTCCACAGTTCGACTGTAAAGCACACGGAGAGAGAGGATGAAATTTACCAAGGGCAATACGCTGGTTAAACGTTAACAAGGAAATAAAGTGGTCGCACGCATTTTATTTATTGCTTTTAGCTTGGTTTTTAATAACATGCAGAGTCACTTCTTCAGCGACTCCTGAACCTTAACTTAAATGGAAGTCTTATTCATTGAGTAAAGGACGTTCTCCCCAATCGCCCAAGGATGGGTTGTTTTTTTTTGTCTGGTGAAGTAATTCTACAGGTACTTCACAAAGCTTTGTTTTATCACCGTGCTTTTCTCAATTTACATAAATGAATTGAGAGTGGAGGATAAACATGTCATGCCATTTAAATATGCCGATGACGTGGCATTGGTTGGTCTATTTTAGAGAGACAGAGATGGAGGAATTTATTTCCCTTTTTGGAACAATGATTTAGACATAGTGGATTACACTGGTCAACAATGATTTTGCTTCTTGCAAAAAAAAAAACAACAACGCCAGTTTATTTGCCTGCTGTATCTAAATATACTTCAGAATCACCCATAGTTCCAGTGTGCTCATATGTCATTATGTATATGAAAGTGGATACACTGTTGCTGGATACCGAAAAGGAACGAGGCCAAATGAAGTTAAAAAATGCATTATATATTTATATATTTTCTAAGCATATCTGTATATATTTTAAGTGTAATAACAGCCTTACTTATGAATAAGTAATGAATCATTAATGTTTTATTTAATTTCCTATCACTTAACTATATATATATATCCATCTATTTTAGTTTGGGAAGCAAAAGAAAATGAATTTTTGTTGCCCAGTGTTAGTGATTAATGTAAATTAAACCAAGGAACGTAACTTTAATAGTGATGAATCTGTTACTGAGGAGGCCACCTATTGGGTCAAAACCTTTGGGGATATTTCAGTCACCTTTATGGGCTTGAGGGATAAGTGTGTCTCATGTCTGGCGCTATTGGAAAAATATAAACTGAGTTGCTTGTAGAGTTAGAGCAGAGGAGCTTGGATTGGCTGCCCCTCTCTGAGGTATAAAAAATATTAAAAATGATTGGACCTCAGATTCATGTTTGTTTCAGCAATACTACTATCTGGCACCACTTGTAAAGCTGCTTTGAGACAACATTTGTTGTAAAAGGAGCTATATAAATAAACTTGATTTGATTTGAATATTGCTTAGTCTCAGTAATCAAGCTGTCAGCATTGTGAGCTGTTTCACGTATCTAGGTACATTGTGAGCTGTTTCACGTATCTAGGTACATTGATGATAAGCTGAGCTTTAGAATTAACATTGACACCATTTTGCACAAAAGCTAATCAACAGTTGCACTTATTCAGCAAACTAAATGGATTTGGAGTCAGTGTGGACACGTTACAAAGTCCATGTCAGTCTGGAATTGGTCATTCTAGTTTTTAACATCAATATGTGGTTTGGTTATGGAAGCAATTAACTAGGGTTGTTAAAATATGGAAACAATCAAAAGGCAGGAAGGCTGCAGCTATGCTAACTGATGCCGACCATCCTTTTTTAAAGAGTTTGGGACTCTCCACAGCTCAGAATGCTAGCGGACAAAGACACCCTTTATAAAAATTCCTTTGGCAGTTAATAAATAAATAAAACCTGATAAGTTTAATGTTTTATGGTGTATCATATTGCTTTTTGTATCATAATTCTGGACGTTTTAGTCATTATAGTTGAGATGAAACCAAATAGACATTTTCAGCCTCAGTTTGACAATAAAGTTAATTCAATTCAATTCAGTTCAATTCAATCTAGTCACTGAGTTGAAAAGTGATTCTCCAGTATGGCTTGTTTTAAGAAGTATCTGAAGAAAGCATTCTTCCATATTTCCTTTGTGCAACACGTAATACATAATAAAAGTCATCTGGCATCAAATCTGTGCTTATAAAAAAGTACTTGGTTAGTTTTATTTTGTGGACAATTTCTGACAAAACCTTGTCACTCTTCAAATGGATAAATTTCTTAAATATCACACTAGAAGTAAGATTGCTTTCCCTTACCAGCATTTCCAGTTATGTGTTCCCTTGGAAATGGATCAAACTGAGCAGTCGATTCAAGCAGGCTATTCCGATGTAATTCCCATCACTCTGTGAGCCAAGTGTTTCTGTATCACCCCTGAAGGGCAGGCGTCACTCCGATAAAATCTTTTACAGAGACACCAACCCTTTTCAATATGTCCTACCAGGGCTTACCCTCATTTTTAAATTCATGTCTTAAGCACATGTCAATCTGCCCCTTTTCTTGTGTAATAAACACCCACGTTCGCACACGATGCTGTCTAAGATGCTCACAGCCATTATGATCAGGGATGTGTCTGTTGGCATTTTTCCAGACAGTACATCTCATTGAAAATGGAGAGAATGTTTCCTTCCAAAAAACTTGAAAGTAAAATTAAACACAGATTCTTTGGAGGGAGGAAACAACAGCCACACTCTCTTGAAACTGATTTGTCATTTGTGAGTCCCCTCCACCCCCGTCATATCTATCACGCTCGATCCTGTTGTAACTGAAGCATTCATTGAAGCATTCATAAACATGTGAATTTGACGTTAACGTTAAGATAACGTTAGCTAGCCCAATGTGGCTAGCATTTAACCACCTAGCTAGATTTATCATCATTATCAAAGATCATTTTGTAATAAAAATGAAAGCTACTGAATATTTTAATCAACTACCCAACCACTGTTACTCAATTTCCCGATAAGACCTTCTCGGTGTGTTTTTTTTTTGTGTGTACCATTAAGGCTACGTCATTATTTGATAAGCTACACTATATTGCCAAAAGTATTCGCTCACCCATCCAAATGACTGTGCACCAGTAAGCTCATATGTGAGTCAAGGAAGGCGAGCAAATACTTTTGGCAATATAGTGTATTTACATTGGACCAAGAAACAAAACAATAAGGCAATTTCACCAATCAGTGATCATTTCCTTTATTTAGACGACTGTGAATAAGCTCTTCTCACTTGTCAATCAATCATGCAACCAATGCTAATAAACTTCCTCACCCTCATCAGCCAACCAGTTGTCCCTTTGCTTGATTGAAGGGTGGAGTGGCAGACAGTGGAGAACAGATGAGGAAGAGCAATCACCAGAGAGTTCTAGGATAATTAGCACACACACACAGTCACACATATAATGTCTGTTAAATTACAATTGTAAAAAGCAATTAAAACCGATGCTCTCCACTTTCATGCACGATGATGGGAGTATTTTCACATGCGCACAAACAATTCGCACCTGTTCACATTTGTTCCACTTCCACTTTCCTTCCCCACACATGTGTACAACAAAACAAACCACACTCCACAGGACACCTGTACACATGCGTACTTCAAAACAGGCCACACTTCATGGGACACTATTACACGTGTGTATAACAAAGCAGGTCACACTCCACAGTACAATGCACATACACGCTTCACAACATGCCTTTAGCACATTACTGTCTCAGATGTTACATATTACATCCTACATGTTTGTGAATCTAAAAGGCGGCCCTTTCATTTAGTAACACAATTAACTGAGGTGTAAAGTTCTTAAATCTACTTAATCTGATCTTTGATACCCTAAACCATCTATTTGAAGGCCAAAGCTGTATATATATACAGGGGTTGGACAATGAAATATATATATATATATTATATTTCATTGTATGTACTATATATATATATATATATACTAGGCTTTCTATGCTGTTCCTATATATTATATTCTATACACCTATTGTCTAAAAGTTGACTAACCTTTCTGGAGCAGATTTGTACTAGTCTAAAAAATTCTGCTCCTCAGTTTTAATGAGAATAATTCCATGTAGTGTAATAATGTTTGACAAAAACCTGATTATCAGTCCTGAAAGATCTCAACCTACAAATAAACTAGAGGTAGGGTTAGGGTTAGGGTTAGAATACACTGCTATTCCTTCCCACAGATAAAATCATTATGAACACTCCATGATAGTGTTGTATTTACATGAACGGCAATATATTTATAAGACATTACCTTCTTAGCTTGTGCATTGGCATGTCAAGGATGGATATAAGTCTGGTGAGAGTCCAAAAATTACTTCTTTGCTCTTTTCTGTAATAATAAAATGTGCAATTTGATCTCACCAGTCTACAAGCCTAGTAACTCTTTGTTCAAATAGAGGATAAAATTTGTTTTTTGCAATTCACAGTTGTTGGTATAGAGTGTGAACCAAAGCACTCCAACATGTGTAATGTTTGCAATGCCAAGGTATTGTTTAATTTTGCCCACTGTACTATTAGTGAGAAATGCACTGCACCATAGCATGATGATTATTGTTTAATTGGACCATTTTCATCAATGACATATCTGACTGAATGCTTAAATGCTGAAGAAAGGTCCGGAAAGAGTGCTCATGTATGTGTGTGTGGAGCCTGGTAAGATGTTCAGTTTGACCTACTGTATCTGCTGTACCCTAACCCTAACCCTAACCCATGTTTATATGAAAACTGGAGATCAAGTTTACTGCACATTGCTTTTGTAAGATGCTGGGTTAATGTCTTCTAAGAGTTCAATGTCTACCAGTCGAATGTCAGTAAAAGTACTTGGACAGGATTTCTTAGGGATTGGTGTATGAGATGTATTGCAAATAACACAGATGGTGAATATCAGTTGGAAAATTGTTTGCCAAACTGGAATCAATTCGGTTCCAAAAGATTTTCAAACAAATGCACTCACATTGTCCAGACCAGTAGTTTTCCTTGTATTATTACATTGAAATGTATTTAACACCTCATCAACCTTAATTGTTATTCTCTCCAGACCACTTGGTATGATGCCCTTACAAATACCAACACATTTATCATAAATGTCCTCCTTTTCAAACCCAGAAAAATTTGGAATTTCAAAATCCTTTTCAACTGGAGTTGGCTTCCATGATGAGGACATTCCTGCCATGCTTTTCATTATATCTCAGAGTCTATCCAGCATGTTCTTTGTAAAGGCATGTTCCACACATTTGCTCATGCCTCTTTTGCTACCAATTTGCCAGCTCCTAGTCTCTGAATGCCTCCCTCCTTTGATATGTTTTTTAAATATTTTTTTTTAGTTTTCTTGATGATATATATCTCATTATTTGGATAACTGTTTCTCTCTCTAACAATCAGTCCTGACTTTGAGCCTCCATGGAGCCACACGCACACACATACACACACACACACACACACACACACACACACACTCCCTCAGAGGGACTGTTTCTGTCTCCTCTCCTTTCGGCTGAGTGACCGCTACCTCTGCCTGCTTTGGGGAATCAAACAGACTGGTGTTTTGCTGTGGTTAAGCTTTCTCTCACTTCATTGTCTGGACGCGGGCCCGGGTCCGTCCTGCTGCCCTGCAAAAGAGCTCATAAAACCTGACAGGGGTTTCCTGACATACTTACTTGCCAAACTTTGGATTACGATGCTGTTAAAGCTGCTCCTGACGAGTGGGCACTGTTCCCCTTACTCAAACATCAAGGTTGTTCTTTGTCAATAAACTTGATCTCATGCTATAACATATATATTGTCCTGAACAGCCAGTGAAGGACTCCCCTCCAAGATGTTTTCTTTCACAACTTTCTGCACTACACCAGAATTTAAAATCCTTCTATCCTCTACTACAGTGCGGCACACTTGTACATCACAATTAACCCCTGTGTGTGTGGTGTGTGTGCATGCATGTGTGTGTGTGTGTGTGTGTGTGTGTGTGTGTGTTGTACAATTATAGACTCTAATTGATTGTTAAATGTCAATATTGTAATCGATTGTACATGTTATGCACAATTTCTCAGTCACCCTCCACTGGACAGTCTCTGACCCCAGAGCCACTGCTGATTGGATGCCACTTGTGGGAAAGCCTGATGGTGTGGCAGTGGGTGCTGCACTGGTATGAGTGTGTCAGGAAACAGCAGGGCTTCTGGAGTTTCCACACACACCTGCATGGCCGGAGAGCCGAGAGCGCGTCCTCCTTCCAGAAGCACCTAGCCAGGTGAACACGTTCAAACCTCATGCCTTGCATTGAATCTGCCAGCCATCTTCTGGTTCGTGTCGTTTTGTTATGTTGCTGACCATGGGACCACCATTGGCTGGATTTTTCTGGATGGTTGAGTGAGCACTGTGAGTTCAGCAGTACAGCGGCATGTGTGCAAACTCCAGCAACACTGCCGTTACAGTCATTACAGTCATTACAGTCGCTGGTGTGTTTAGAGTGGTTCACCACACAACTGTGGTGGTCATGTGGTCGACAGCTGACCAGTGAAGAATGGAGTGGGTGGCAGTGGGTAGCTGGAAATGGGGTAGGTAGTAACTGCTTTTGTGGTGGGTAGGGGTGGGTATAGGGTGAGTAGTGGGTAGTGGTTGGTTTATGGGGTTGGAAACTAGGCATGGGCTGTGTTGGTTGAATGAATTGTAGTAGGTAACTGGGTATGGGCAACTTGTGGGCAACTGGGTATAGTGTGTAATTGACAAATTGTAGCAACTGGGAAAGAAGCAAGTGTAAATAATGCACTTACAAAATGTTATTTTTATAATAACCCAAATTAGTTTAATTATTAGTTACTTGAATCCTGATTCAATTATGTGGTTTGAACTTGAATGGAGAACTAATTATTTTAAGGTCATCTTGATCTGAACCCAAATAATTTATTTTTATGAACTAGTGCTAGTTTAAGAACAACACAAAATCATCTCAGCAACTAGCACATCCATGACCTCAGTAGACCTGCCGTTATAAAATCTCTACTTAATAGAAATGTCTAGTATTTAGAGGGGAATGGTGATGAGAATCATCATGGCTAAAGCTGTGAAATGTTCACTGGTTCAGTAAACCAGGGCCTCGGTCAGAAACCGTGAGGAGTGGTGTCCTGCCTTCTGCCTATGTGTGTGGCAAACACGATGCACCAGATTGTGCCCCGATCCAGACGCTGCTGAGGGGTTAAACGCAGCGTGCGAGGGAAGAGGAAGGCTTCCGAACGGCACCACCACAGCCCTGAGGCTGACTGCTTACACACACATGCGGGAAAACAAATGTGAGCTCAGACACTCAAGGGAACTGGTTTTTGTATGTGTGTGTGTGTGTGTGTGTGTATGTGTATGTGAATATAATTTTTCATGTGAGTGAAAGGAAGTGTATTAAAGTAGCGACTGAGTGTAATATGTGTGTGTGTGTGTGTGTGCATCACGTGTTTAGCCCAGGGTTATCATTAAGCACTCACATTCATCCATCTACACTCTGAATACTCTGATGAGCCCAGTGTGACAGTCTGTGTGTGTGTGTGTGTGTGTGTGTGTGTGTGTGTGTGTCTTTCCCTTTCTCTGTGCTCAACCATGAAGTGTGAGAGACAGGAGGTTCTGTGGTGCTTCACAGCAACACTCACCCCCCCTTTTCAACTCTCACAACAGAGAAAAACCAGCCAAGGAGAAAGACCTCTGACACCCAACCACACACACACACACACACACACACATAAACACACACAATACACACAATACTCAGTCATTCAGTACACATATAGGCACATGGCCACATATGCCCATTCGCACACACACACACACACACACAAAATACACAGTTATTCAGTACACACATAGGCACATGGGCACATATGCACATGTGCAGTGAATATGAACACACACACATACACAAACAACCCTGTATGTAAGCCCATATCCAATCGTCAACTCACGTGTGAGAATACAGAAACAAACATTTAAAACAACAACAACAACAACAACAACAACAACAACAATAATAATAATACAATTTATCCTGATGGAAGTTACTGTTGAGATTTGTTTTGCTGTTTAGGTTGCATGTGTGCTTTGTGTGTGTGTGTGTGTGTGTGTGTGTGTGTGAGAGAGAGACTCTCCCCCAGGAGTCTCCAGTATTTGCCTTCTGTCTGTCAGTGTTTTAGGCAGCTATCAGTCATCACTCTGTTAGACTTGTGTTTGGCTTTGCTTTCTCTCTCTCTCTCTCTCTCTCTCTCTCTCTCTCTCTGTGTGTGTGTGTGTATGTGTATTTGTTCATAGAGAATGCCTTATATTGGAAATAGAACTACATTGAACTACGTTGTATTCAAGATCAACCTGTCTACTTCCACACATTGCTTCAAAGTTTTATGTGTTGACTTTAATTAAGAGTCATTAGACTAGATATTTTTCATTAGCGCTCAGTCACCCATGGCCATATGCAAGTCTCTTTCTTACATCGTTTGTCACACCTTTAATCACTAAAACGCTCAGCTGCTTGCAGTAAGGACTGCAATGTTGTAGTAGAGTGGTCCACACACACATACACACACACACACACACACACACACACACAGTAGAAGAGTCTATAGAAAATACCAGTACACATACACACTCTGTAGAAGGGGGTGTGGGGGGGGGTGTATGTGTACATGTGATTGTGTGTGTGTGTGTGTGCTCGTGTGTGCATGTATGCAGAGGAGTCATTTGAGTGTATCATGCTGAAGTGTTACACTCATACAACTCCTAATAGTTTACAGTCCCACTTTCATTCTCCTATTCCCCTCAACACACACACACACACACACACACACACACACACAGTCATTTCCCTGCTTTTCTTTCTTTATGGCCACTGACCCCCATCTAACGCAAATTAATTTTTTTCTGACAGAGAAAGAGAGAAGTGAACAAATGGAGAGAGAGAGAGAGAGAGAGAGAGAGAGAGAGAGAGAGAGAGAGAGAGAGAGAGAGAGAGAGAGAGAGAGAG
>JAOYMR010000617.1:0-11120 GCA_025802075.1 Tenebrosternarchus preto
TAAAATTAAAAACAACTTTTTCCCCCAAATTTCCCCCTGGTTGGTAATTTTCCCAAACAACTTTTTTTTAAATTTTCTATTTTTAAACCCCCCCCCCCCCCCCCCCCCCCGGCTCTGTTCTATTCGTTCTTTCACAGATGTTCTGACTCTAACCATCATTCTCTTATTCCACACTTCCCATCGCTCACTCTCTCCCTCTTCCCCTCTCTATCAGTAAATCACAGTAATGTCTCTCTATTCACCCCCCCCCCCCCCAACAGTCTTTTCTCTGCTTCCCCCCATTGCTGTCAAACACGCGCGCGCTCGCGCACACACACGCACACACACACACACACACAGTCAAGAGGGGGAACGGTCTGTTTTCTTTGAGTGCAAGAGAGGAGACTTTAAATAGACATCTGTCCTGCATGTCCACCATCCACCTCATTGTATTTAGAAGAAGGGAGACATGAAGGAGTTGGGAGGTCCCGGGGCCCGGGGCCCGGGGGACACAGTGTGAACACATGCTAACGGGCCCCAGCTCAAAAGCAGTGGGGAAAAAAAGAAACAACAAGCAAAAATTACACGTAGCAACGTCCACACCTGAGCCAACGTCAGTTACACTGTCACTCAAATGTAAATCACTGTCCAAAAAGAGACAAAAAGAAAACAAAAAACTAAAAAACAACATCCAAGTTACACAAAAATCTGGAACCATACATACGATACACAAATGACACCAAAATGGTGTTCCCTCGCATTCAGCAGACGGTGGAGAGGAGACAGACGACGCCGAGCTGTTCTCCGCGTTTGGGAAACTTACCAGTAGAAAAGGTCAGGGTCAGCAAGTCTGTGGTGCTTACAGTCCCCGGCAACCAATGCTACGTTGTGCGTCGCCCTCGACAACAGCCTCCGTTGTCACATCCAGGCACTTTTGCCCGGCGGAGCCACGTCAACAAATAACGCTGTATGCAAAGCAGCTCCAGCAAATTGTTTCAGGTCTGAATTTGAATATTGAAATATTTCACTTTAGATGGAGATATTTGTGCGCTATTTACATACATGTGAGCTACACGCTGGCCGATAGCGGTTTGCTCAAAAAAAACATGCGCGTAACCGCGCGGGCACACGCTAACGCGCTAGTGCCACGTTCTGTTGGTACGTTCTGTTGAACGTTGTGTTTGTACAGTCTTACAGTCTGAAAGTGGGAGTCAATTAACCCGCCCCCCCCCCGCCAATTCCACCGAGCCTCGAGCCGGACTTGGTGGAACGCAGCTCAACAGCATCGACCCAAGTGAACAACGTTCCACCAAACCGAACTGTAGTTTTCGCCGACTAATTGTGGCAGCTGGTATGAATAACTCCGGAGCCGGCCTCTCGCAGAGCATCACCTGGAGAAACGAGGGCAGAAAAACATCGCGCTTGCTGGCCACTCCGCCCCTCCATGGGCCTGGCCTGATCCTGACAGGAATTTCCTCTACCAGCTTGTCGAAATGATCCAAGCTGTTTTTCCTTTTCCATTTTCAGTTAGAAGAGCCCACACGATTTGCTTACGGGCCTGGAAGAGATGATCCGATTACATCACGGGCATTAACAGCGCGGCGGGCCTATCGGCAGCGGCAGGCTAACGGCCTGAGGCTCGTGGTTGGCTGAGGAGCCTGGGCTTTGCATAGATATGGATGGGGCAAGAGAGGCTTTCATCTCCGGGCTTTGAGGGGCAGTTTTTGACTCTGCATTTGCTGGCTAGTCTTAAACAAACAAAAACCTTTTTTTGAGGGGGGGGGGGGGCAGTGCATGTTAAAGAAAAAATAGGGAAGAAAGTCGTGAGCCTGGGTTGAGCTCTCTCAAAAACGACAGATCAGGAGAGCCACAACATCCAATACAAGTGATACAAGTGATTTACTTGCTCATAAATGGTTCCTGAGGAAAGGGGAAAAAAAACTGTGTCGGAACGGAGATGTGTTGAACATTCCACTCTGAAGCTCCTTCACAGTGCAGGCGTGACAACAAGCGCTTAATGAAAACCAACGGGAGTGTCGCTCACGCATTCGCTTTTCCTCCGGCTTGTAGTAATTGTAATGTGGACAGTTCCACATGCATCAGGCAGAGCTGTGGGCAAGCTGGTTGTGCTGTTCACCCCCCCCAAACACACACACACACACACACACACACACACACACACACACACACACACACGAGAGGCAGGGGAGAAAATATGACAAGCCCGTGTGAACTGTGTGTAAGTGAACTACACTGGTGGTGGCGGCCGTTTCTGTTGTTCAGCCTGCAAGCAAATCACAGACTGTGAGAGAATGTGTGTGTGTGTGTGAGAGAGAGAGAGAGAGAGAGAGAGAGAGAGAGAGAGAGAGGAAACCCTGGTGCTGTGGCACATCTGTTGCCCGTCACCTCGGGGTTATGTGTCGGGGGGGGGCAGACGTGACCTCGGGCAACACGCGTCTCCTCCGCCTGCATGTTTACAAACAGCGCCAGGACCCGAGCGGGACCAGGACCCGAGCAGGGCCGTGGGGACAGCCTTTGGTTGGGGCCACACAGGACCAGGGGCCACACGTGCGCACACACACAGACAGCCAGAGGGGATACACAGGGTGAGGCAGGACAGATGGGAACATACTGATATGACAGTGGCCTAGACAACCTAATAGTGTGTGTGTGTGTGTGTGTGTGTGTGTGTGTTTGGTATACTTGAGTTCAAAAGCTTTCAAAAAAGTTCTTCAGTGGCTTCCCGAAACTTACTAACTTGTCAGAACTTCCTCAAGTAATGATCAAGACTCCTTGGCCCCAGCCTGCCACACTTCCACTGCCTAAATACTGAATCCCATCGAAGTCCATCAGCCTGTTTAAGTAGAGCCTTTCAGATTCTCACACAGCGCAACAAGCCCACCTGCCTTCTTCTCCAGACTCTTCCAACTGATGAAGACCTGCTCCAAATTACAGGAGGGCGGTAAAAACACCACGAGTGTGATTTTAAAAGATCCTGCGCTACTCGGGTCTCAGAAATGACCACAAAAACCACTTCCAGCTACGACAAATGGACACTGCTGAGAAGAAAGATACGACCTCACCAGCACAACAGACGAGGGAGGGGGGGGGGGGGGGGGTGGGGGGTTGGGGTTATGGGAAAGGAGACGGTTAGATTTTGGAGCCGGAGGGGGGGCAAAGATTTAAGCTTAGGGCCAGAGGAGGGGTGAGGTAGGGATGGGGCTAAGGAAGGAAAGGCGGTTAAATTTAGGGCCAGGGGAGGGGAGAGCTAGGGGTCAGGGGTGGGGGGGAAGAAGGTTGATTAGGTAGGATAAGGAAGGACAGGGTCAGGATGGGGTCTGGTATAAAATGGGTGACTGGTCTGGTCTCCGGACCGGAATATTCAAGAAAGAGGACACATCACCACACACCCTGGAACCGGCTTGCAAGATGGACACAATAGGTAAGTACTCTCACTGATCATATTAAGACACCTTTAATCAGAAAAAGGAGGGAGAGGAAGGGGGGAGGGAAATATTGGGATAAGGAAGGTTTGTCATGGACTTTAAGTGCTATAAGTGTTATAATAGGTGCTAAATCCAAATTAAATCACACACACACACACACATACAAATAAATATATACAAGCAAAATCAATATTATTATTAGTAGAAAAAAATCAATAAATTCCAAATAAAACCTAAGTTGCCATGAGACCAACCTCCCCACATTACCCAACCCCTATTGTCCTTATGTCCCTCAGTGTTCCTGTGCCCAAAATCTTATGTGTGAGGAATATAGTATAATTATGTATATATCGGTTCTCTAATATTAAAACCTATGGGTATGTAAGTATTTAGTGTTTTGATCCAATATCTTTCTCTTGTCCTTCTCTGTTGTATGGTCCAGGTTAGGTTTGTTTCCAGAATCATTATGTGCAAATGTGTTATTGTAATTTTTGAAAAATGTTTAACTAATGGGGTGGATGCTATACCCTTATTGATATTGTATAAATGTTGGGATAATCTGGTGTTGAGAGTGTGGCCTGTTTCCCCTATATATTTTCTGTTGCTAGGGTTAGGGTTAGGGTTAGGGTTAGGGTTATGGAAGTTAATGATGGATGTTTTTCTTGAGCCCGCTGGAAATCACGCCTAATGGCCCTGTTAACCTGTAGGGAAGAGTTGTTATAGGTAGTGATGAGTGGTAGGATGATTTTGGGGTCTGGTCCCACCGCCGGTGTCCTGTTGTGTAAATGTTGGCATGTATGAGACTTGATAGTACGGAGGAATCGTTTAGAATACCCCCGGGACCTAAGAGCTGTGAATAGTGTAGAGGTTGCTTCTTCAAAATGTTTATGAAATGAACATATTCTATGAAAATGTATGAGTTGTGATATGATTAACCCTTTGAAAGTATGTTTGGGATGATAGCTGTGTTTATGTAATAGACAGTGTGTGTCTGTGGGTTTGAAGAAGACTTTGGTGTGTAGGATCTTATTGTTTTGTTGTGTAGATGTAAAAAAAACCGTGGTATCTAGAAAATCCAGTTTATTGATATCTGTGTGAAATTTAAGTTTTATAGTAGTATGATGATTGTTAGCCATGGTAGTGAATTGATGAAATGTATCCCAGCCATGGGACCAGACCCCAAAGATATCATCCAAATACCTGAAATATAAGTCCGGCTTATGGGTGAGTTTTTGTTGTAAAGTCTGTTCCCAGTGTGCCATATAGATGTTGGCGTAGGCTGGGGCAAACATTTTGCCTATTGCCGTTCCATGGACCTGTAGGAAATGTTCAGAGTGAAATTCAAAGTCATTACGAGTCAGGCTGATTTCCAGCAGGCTCAAGATTTCATTGTCAGGACGTGTGGGGTCTGGATGTAACCGGAATATTTCTTCTATTGCCCTAATGCCTAATGTGGTATCTATGTTGGTGTACAAGGATTCAATGTCAGCTGAAAATAAAAAAGAATGTTCTGGAAAAAAACCTTGTTTAACTTTATCAACAAAATCATATGTGTCTTTTAAGAAACTGGGATGTAGTTGTGACAGTGGATTTAAAAAGAAATCTATGTATTGGGCAGCGTGGTATGATTCGCTGCCACAATCAGATACGATAGGTCGGCCTTGGGGTATTTCATGGGAGACTGTCCATGCCTTGGGATCCTTATGTATTTTTGGTAAAAGGTAAAACTGTCATGGTCGTGGAGGATTAGGCCCTATTAAGTACAGTTTTTGCTTATTACTAATGTACCCTTGTGAATGTAAATTTTGAAAAATAGTGATGAGCATGGATTGTGTCTGTTCTTGTAGACTGTGAGATAGTTTGATATAATGTTTGGTGTTGTTAAGTTGGCGGTGTGCTTCCAGAAGATATTGTTGTTTATCCAAAATTACAATGGTGGCACCTTTATCCGCCGGTTTTATAATAATATCTCTATTGTTTTTGAGTTGAGTCAGGGCTGCTCTGTGTTGTAATGATAAGTTATTTTTATTTTCTGAACGTGGTTGGAAATTGCCAATTGTCCTATTATTTTTTTTGATGAGATGGATTATATGAGGTGAAATGGTCTGGTCAGAGGGTGTCCAATTAGACTGTGCTGTAAAAGGTGGTGGAACTGTATGATGTGATGGGTGAAAGTAGTCCAGGAGTTTTAGACGTCTATTAAAGGCATGGATGTCTCCCCTGAGCTCCCCCAAGGCCGCCATCTGCGGTGTTGGAACAAATGAAAGACCCCGACTGAGGAGCTCCAGCTGTTCATCTGTGGGTATGAAAATTTTGGAGAGATTGAGAACATTATTGTATGTGTTGGGTGTCTGACACCTGATATGAGAACTTAGTTTAACTGATCAAGCCAGTATTCAAATATTACTTGAGCTGTTCTAGAAGTCCAATGGATCAGATCCTTGGGGTCCACCTGGAATCGAAGAGGTGTTATTTCATTGAGAAAGGATCCCTGTTCAACAATAAATGAATTAAGGGCTCTCAGGTTGTTCTGCTGATGCTGTGGAAGAAGATCAGAAAAGTGAATTATGGGTGTGTAGATGGTGGCATTGGGGAAGATCGCAGCCGCCGTCCTCCACAACTCCTGTAACTGTTTTTTAGATGTTTGATGAAATTTCTGGTCTTTATTGTTGATACCCAGAGCCAAAACAACCTTCTGGGTGTATGGGTGTGGAGCCAGTTTCTGTAGTACTTTAGCTATATGTAGAAAGGTAGCTCCCGGATAGCTGTCTACTTGTACTTGTGTGTTGCTGTATGCTGGGATCCTTGCCAAATTAGAGTCACCAATGAAAACTACTGGTTTTGTAATGTTGATGGTCCAATCATAAATTTTCCTATTTGATCTGTCATGTTTGATGGGATATTGTTTCCTAACGCCGTCAGTAAGGAGATCTATTGTAGGTAAGTGTGAAACTGTCAATTTGTGTAGAGGAGGGTTAGGGTGTTTGTGTTGACGTGTGTGTTGGTGTGAACCATCCAGAATAAATGTAGTTGAAGCAGGGCTGTGTTAGACAGGGTTAGGGTTAGAGTTAGGGTTAGAGTTAGAGTTAGGGTTAGGGTTAGGGTTAGAGTTAGAGTTAGGGTTAGGGTTAGACAGCTCTAATGTACCGCACCTCAACACTTAGTCCTGTCTTTTCTGTTTATTTGACTCCAACACACATTCACTCCTGTATGTCAGTCACTGCTCTATCCGTTGCCAACACACAATCATGCCTCTGTCCATGTCCACACAGGCACGAGTTGAATGCAGCTCTGTTTCCCAGTCACTGAGACTAATCACTGAGACCAATCACTGAAACCAATTGTGGAGACTAATCACTGAGACCAATCACTGAAACCAATTGTGGCGACTAATCACTGAGACATAATCACTGAGCCTAATCACTGAGACTAATCCCAAACATGTCACACAAAAGGAAAGACAGAGACCGAGAAAAAGAGGGGGGAGGGAGAGAGAGGAAGATGGAGAGGAACAGGGAGACAAGCTGATAGAGGAAGGTTGGTCCAGAAACCACACCGCAAGTCTCCACTCACAGTGGCACAAATGTGTGATGGTAAGCTGCTTCACACAGGGAATTCATCAGAGACAAAAGACCACAGGACAGGGAAGTGTAGCGGGAGGAAGAGAGAGGGAGAGAGAGGTGGGGAGAGAGAGAGAGAGAAAGAGAGGGAGAGAGGTAGGGTGAGAGAGGGAGAGAGGGGGTGGAAAGAGAGGTGGAGAGAGAGAGAGAGAGGTGGAGAGAGAGAGAGAGGAGGGGAATAGTGTGAGCCATTTGAATAAATGGGCACATTGGGTGATGCTTGGAACTTCAGGTTTGTCACAGCTATCCCAGAGTGTGTGGGTGTGTGTGCTAGTAAGAGTGTGTCTGTGTATGCATGTGTGTGTGTGTGCGCGTGCAAGTGAGAGTGTGTCTGTGTATGCATGTCTGTGAGTGTGAGAGAATAGATTACACACTACTAAATCAATATCAGATACTTTCAAAATCTTTTTTTAAAAAATTGGGAGGCGGGGCTCTTGGGGCCCAGCACAGACCATTCCATATCTTACCAGCTTCTACTCCATGTGACAGCAAACTTAATAGGGGCCATTATGTCCTGTGTAGCACATCCATTATTTAGAGGAGAAGTAATGACTTTGATTAACATATTTTAGATGGGACTTAATGGCATTTACTTCAAAAAAATGATGAACAGCTATTCTCTACTGTGTGTGTGTATGAAAGAGAGAGAGAGAGTGTGTGTGTGTGTGTGTGTGTATGTGAGTGAGTGTGAGAGCGTGTGTGAGAGAATCACACATCAGCCTGGAGCGCTCCCTCAGAACACACATCAGCTCAAATCCAGCATACTCAATCAAAATCACTCAGTACAATAGTGCAGACAGCCACTCTACATTACACTGTGTTGAGTTCATGACCTCTGGCTGGCACAAACACAATATTAACACAATACTAACACAGTACTCATGTTTGGAACAGTAACTATATATCAGTATACTCCGTGCTAGTACCATAGTACTATACTCAGGTCCAAAATACTGACACAATACTCTGAGCTTGTACAGTAGCACTATACTCAGTGTGGGTATAGTAATACTATGCTCTGATCTGTAACAGCAACATTATGCTCAGAGCTGGCACTAATACTCTGTTAACACTCTGTTACAGTAAACATATGTTTGGTGCTGTGGCACAGTACAAGTGCTGTTACAGAAGCATGGGAGCAGTGTAGACCTGCCTGTACCCAGTTACAGAGCATAGTGGTGTAGACCTGCCTGTACCCATTTAAAGAGCAGTGCTGTTCTAGAGCAGAGTGGTGTAGACCTGCCTGTGCCCGTTTATAGAGCAGTGCTGTTCTAGAGCAGAGTGGTGTAGACCAACCTGTATTCTGTGATTGGTCTTTGTCACCACCACTTTACTTCAGTACCTCTAGAGACTGGAAGCCCCACTTCATTCTATCCTTCACTTACCAGACACACTGTGGCACATTGACAGAAAGGTAATTTATTCTTTAGGTGAAGCTTCTGACAGCAAAAGTGGTTATGGAGACTCTCCTGTCAAGCTTCCCAAATGAATTCATTATAACGCTTATGGGAATGTGATATAAGCATATGTTATGGATTTAAGCCATAACTAAAGTTGGCTTATAGAAACTCCTACAGAACTGTTGTGTGTCTTCTGTGGACTTCACTGTGTTGATTCTACACACCCAAGCCATGGGAAACACATGCTAAACACATGCTAAACACACTTTGGTTTGAAATCAATCTAAGTGTGATTAAAAAGCATGAAGCAGTTTTGAGGAAATAGCCCTTCATGAGAGTAGAGCTGAAACATGAGAATGTTCTCAGCAGAGCTGAAACATGCAAAATGAAACTGTTGCCATGGATACTGATGGGGAGGAGAGTGCAACTGACTGTCTTGTAAATGAGCACAGAACCTCCACCTGAGCTTTTAAATGAGTGGAGAACCTCCATCTGAGCTGGTAAATGAGCAGAGAACCTCCATCTGAGCTGGTAAATGAGCAGAGAACCTCCACTTGAATTTGAGACGCCTCATACCACTTACACCAAAACTTCACATTCATGCTGTTCTACATTTCTACAGAAACATTTTTTAACTTGGCAAGAATTATCATCTTGACCTGAGGTATTCTCCATCAGAGTAAATGTGTGTGTGTGAGCACTTACGCCTGTCAATAACACCAGTCATCTCTGTTTGCTATCTCTAAGGCCTATTATAACACAAATGATGTATTCTTTCAATCAAAGACAGGTCAATTGAATACATCTGGTAACTAGCCAGTGGTTTAATTTTGAAGGTTTTTCTCTTTGACAGGTTCCCACCTCCCAGATGAGGAATGCACAAATAGACACCACAATACAGCTTCTAACTGATCCAGTAATCTACTCAGTCATATGTCCATATGGCTAGGTAAACACTATGGATCACGACGTGGTGATACCTTAGGGAATGGATCGTGGCATGGTGTTACCTCAGGGGACGGATTATGACATGGCGTTACCTCAGGGGATGGATTATGATGTGGGAATATCCACACCTGTATAAACTGTGGTGTATTATTTTGGAAATATCCACACCTTTATAAACTGTGGTGTGTTATCTTGGAAATATCCACACCTGTATAAACTGTGGTGTGTTATCTTGGAAATATCCACACCTGTATATACTGTGGTGTGTTATCTTGTGAGTGAAGTTGAACAGCTCATGGTAATGCGACGTGAATTACTGTTTCAGCGTTGCATGATAGTGGGTATTGGACAAGTGGGACATTCAAGTTGTGCAGAGATTCCTTGATCCACAGTGTCACATGTACCAGGAACACATCACAGTGTCACGTGTGTACCAGGAACACATCACAGTGTCACGTGTGTATCAGGAACACATCACAGTGTCACGTGTGTATCAGGAACACATCACAGTGTCACGTGTACCAGGAACACATCACAGTGCCACGTGTGCATCAGGAACACATCACAGTGTCACATGTACCAGGATACATCACAGTGTCACGTGTGTATCAGGAACACATCACAGTGTCACGTGTGTATCAGGAACACATCACAGAATGCATCAACACCCCCAGCGGACACTGCGGTGGCTGCACACAGGTGATTAATGATTGTGACCTAATTATCGGAATTATCCGTTTGAACAGACAAGCGACTCTAGCAGAAATCACATCCACATTTATTCCAGGAAGCCCCCCACACACATCCCTCAGGTTAGTGCTGCATTCTTTAGCTTCCATGTGAGCAGAAGATCCACCTGAGTGCTTCTGTTAACCTCACAACACTAGACACGGCACTTCACCTGGAGGTTATGGACCCTGGAGGACTGGGAACGTGCCGTGGTCTGATGAGTCACGGTACCAGCTGGACTGATGGCAGGGATTGGTGTGGTGCAGAACCCCACGAAGCCATGGACCCCAGTATTCAACAAAGCATTGTGCAGGCTGGTGGTGCTTCGGTATTCTGTTATTCTACACTATAGGACATAGCTTATTCTACAGGACACATCTTAGTCTACACTAGAGGATGCTGGAAAAAGATTTGTCTGTCACTAAATTGATCCTGGATTGTTGGGAAAAGTTGCTCTTGGAGGAAGCTTTGATACCAAACTTTGAGTAAACCCACTCCCTTGGAATGAGAAGCAAGCACACACATGAATGGTCTCAAGATGCTTCACCGTTGCCATGACACAGGACTCATGTAGCGCTCATGATAGCACTTTTCTTCTCTGGACAGTAATTTTTTCCAGATGTCCCAAACAGTCTGAATCTTTGTCTTTGACTGTGAAGCTAACAAAGAAGATCACTGAAATGAAATGAAATGAAATCATCTTAGCAGGCCATTTTGTAGCATGGCTGGAATAAAGTAATTTACATTTACATTTATGGCATTTGGCAGACGCTCTTATCCAGAGCGACTTGCTTAGTGATTAGTGATACTTGGAATATAGACCCGAATTCATGTACTCTAAGGAATACTACCAGAAAATAGTCTTATGATTCACAACATACTTAAAACCTTTCCTACAACCATAATATACAGCTAACTTGTAGCTAACTCCTGTAGCCTGAATATACAACTAAGTTACATAACACCTGAGGAAAGAAGACAATAAAACAGTAGCTAAA
>JAOYMR010000618.1:0-11117 GCA_025802075.1 Tenebrosternarchus preto
ATCTTTCTATCTATCTATCTATATATATATATATATATATATATATATATATATAGGATAAAAAATTTCACAGTATAAAGTATAGCGTCCAGAACAATAGCATATGAACATGATTTAATATCTCCACATTCTGCTCTCAGTTCTGCTCTCAGCTCATGAGTGAACAAGTTCAGAACCAACTTTCTGGCTTCTCCCCTTAAACTTAAGGTCATCTGTGAGATTCCAAGCATTCAGTAAACACTACACGTTTTTTATTCAGTCATTAGTAGCTTACAGTCACCACTTCCCATGAACACCTGGATATATCTAATTTAGTGTATTTGAGTAGACCTAATGTCAAACTGTTGTGGACTTTGAGATGGATTGCTTGAACCATGTGGCACCATAGCAGCTAAGGGCAGTTGTTGATGAGCAGGGGAGCGAAGAAAATGGAGTTGACTGTGGCTTCATGAGGGTGTGAAGTAGGCACGATTGAGTAACGAAATGGTTGGCTAGGACACTGCAGCAGGTCTGCACAGGAGCAAGTGTATGAAACTACACTCAATAAATCAGCTGAAGCTGGCCTATGCTGTGGTTGATAACCAGTAGTGTTGTTGGTGTGGTATATTGGATGATAACATGAACCCTGCTGGGGCAAGCTGTCTGTCTGGTGGCCTGGAACATAGTAACATGGTTTAGCTGACCAGGCTGTTTGATATGTGTGGACCAACTGCAGACTGAGGCACCCCATCCTCTTCCATATACACTACCATATCAAATTTGTTGGCCATGTGCATCATGCAGGGTTGTTTCATGACTGACATAGAGCCTGCAGGGTTCAGTGGTGGGCTGCTGTCTTACAGAGATTGGTCAGTGAGGGATGTCACCACTGGCCATTTGCTTTATGGGAAGAGCATAACAGGAATAGATGGTATAACAGAAATATACACACACCAGGGAAAAGAAAGAAAATGAAACGAAAAACAAGTTTTAAGCTATTAGAATTTCAGTATGAAAACAGCCAATCATTAAAGGAATACTAGTGACAAATTCCTAGGGAGTTGGTAGCAACAATATATGTTAAATGAATCACCACTGGTTAAAACATACCATAAAAGGTAAAAGTGCGTGTACCAATCGTCACCAACATGATTGAACAAACACAACCAGATTAGCACCATGGATCATTCATCATATTTTTTTCTGTGAATTAGTTTAGACACGGTATAAAAACTCTCAACAAAGGATATGTAATTTTTTCCTTTTTCTTCTCCAGAATGCTGTCTGCGTACCATTAGCTGTGATCCAGGTCATGGCACCAAAGATGTATCACGTGCATTGTTTCAACAGCACACTCAGTCCATCCTTTATAGCAGTTTTCCTCTGCATTGTGTTTTTCTAAAGAGAAAGGATGAAGACTGCACACCAAGCACGTTTGCTAACACAGCCTCTGTAATATTCAACAAACAGCATTCTTTACTGCACTTGCAGCAGTTATGACACAGTATAACAAACAACAGTCGCTTATTGGTAAAAGGTACTACATATTGGTAAAAGCAAACTACCAACAACTGGAAATCACATAAAATCTGTAACCATACAACTTAAAATCAATGCCCTACTGTGTCATGACTATGCTTATTATAACACAGAAATATCCACTGAAATTTACCAAAAGAAGACATATGTATCTATATATCTATATACATCTCCTGTTAAAAATAACAAAATAGCCCATGTATTTATGTCAATGCATGTCTAAAGCATCTTCATCTGAACATGGATGAGTTATAAAAAATAATAATTTTAGCTGGATGCTCAACATCTTACCTTGACAGAGCATAACAAACAGCTAACTTCCTGCTTCTAGAACAAAATTTTAACAAACGACTGAGGAAGGGCTCCATCTAGCAGACAGGAGGAGAACCTTAATTCCACAGTAAAAAAAATAGTTGGGAAATAAAACAATCATCATTGTGAAACTAAGTTGACTTAGAGACCTTAGAATTTAGAGTAATACTATATGATACCTGTTGGGTGTAATGTGTGAATTTCAGCCTGGTGAGACAACACCAATATTTCCAGTAAATCATGCACATATTTTGTAATATTGCAAATTAAGGTTCAAAAACAAGGTAATAAGGTAATTAAATGTGCCAATATTTCTAAAAATTCATCATAATTATTTTTTGCATTTGACTCCATTTAACTAATAAAATAAGGATTATAAAACAGAGAAATAACAGTTTAAAAGAATACAGTTGGAATAATTAAATTGTGTATTTTTTAACCACCATTTCTGTATCCATTGACATCATGTTTACATACTCTGTCATATGCCAAGATGTGGCTAGTACTTAGCAAACATGATTGGAGTGGCAATGAATGTCTTTTAAAATAGGTTCTTGTATGGACTTTTCCAGCCATGATGATATCATTTGTATAATTCTCCTCATAATAGGCTGAAATTGTGTAAAGGTCACAAGCTAATGAAAGAAAACAATTATGGGCCCCATTTATAACTGTGTCAGAAGGCTGCTAGTGAGTAAAACATCTAGCACAATACACCTTTGCAACCAAAGCTCCAGTATTTTTTTGCTAGAGCCTGGGGTGAGCATGTTGTTATGTTATAGGTCTCCCCATGGATCTTTTTATGTGACTATCCACAACTGAGCAAAATTTTGTTGTGTGACTATGCGAATCTGTGCCCATTCAGTCATAAGAACTTTTGTGATGTCAGGTACTGAATGAGGCCAGGTGTCGAATGAGGCCTAGTTTGCTGTCAAAGTTACAGTTCACCCCAATCGTGTTCAGTGAGGTTAAGGTTAGGACTGTATGCAAAGCACTGGGGCTCCTCCACATCAAACCATTTCTTTATGACCTATGCTTTGTACACAGGGTCACAGTCATGCTGGAAAAAGAATCGATCTTACCCAAGTGCAACAACAGTTGAATGTTCTCTGTGTTCTTTGTTTGCCTGTTTTTGTTGTGTTGTGGGAAATGGGGGTGTTGTGCATAGTGTGTTAGAGTTACCACTGTCCTTCGGTATCGGGGTGAGTCATTTTTCTACACAGCTTGAAATCAAGGCTGATCTGTATAGATAATTATTAGGAAAAGGAGTGTTGCCTTGTGCTGCATCTGGGAATGTGGGTGGTGCTGTGGTGGAAGCAGAGGGGGAAGAGCTACAGAGAGTACAGTAGATCATACTAATTGGTAAGGCTCAGGAGGTATTTTTTACTTCACCCTTTGATGAAAGCCTAGATAATGATGTGGTCAAGGTTTCTTTTTGGTGTGCTTATAAACTGATTCTGGAAGCTTATCATTAGAATTTCAGAACCTGTTAAAAATCAGACTTATACTGAGTTTACTCATGACGTCAGTGATTTGGTGATAAATTATGTAAAGTGAGTAAAACAACTACTTTCAAACATTTTAGAGAACTTATCCTTTTAGAGAATTTTAAGAGTGCTCTGCCAGAAATGTTGGTGTTATATTTAAATGAGTAGAACGAGTAGAAATACACATGTCTTTTTCATGTCTTTTTGAGAGGTTTAGTCCTCATTGATAATTGCTATGCTATGAATGAAAAGGCAACACCACATTCAGGAGACCTATGGAAACTTTTATTGTCATAATCCAGGTCAGTTTATAGGTGATAGTTGATCTTTAAAGTGAAAGTGCATGTTACCAAAGCCTGTTCATTTGAATGTTAATAACAAAGGTATTGATGACACATTTGTCCTTTTTCCAAGGAATGAGGTGAAGTCAGTAATGGGGGATTTGGCAAACAAGTGATCTGTTACCTTCTTAAGAGATATGGGTGCTGGCCTGTGTTTCTTTTAGAAGGAGGTTTACCTTTTTTTCTGAAATGTGTTGTGGTGCTGATTGCTTAGTCCAGGAAATGGGGCTTGGCTACGTTTTGGTTCCCTTACACACTCGTTATGGGCACTATCACTATTGATGTTTGTTGACATTGGAACCTATTGTTGTTCATATAATATATGTAAATCATGTGAGCCTAAGCAATGGTTAAAACACTATTTTTGTTCTATTTTTATTTTACCATAATATATTCATATAGACTGAGACTCTTTTTTATGTCCAGAGCTTTTGCTCAGGTTTCGAAACAATTGTCCATTAAACAGAGTATCCAGTGCATATCATCCTGAGTCACAAGGGGATTTTAGAGAGGTTCCATCAATTGCTGAAATCAATGTTGCAGAAATACTGTTTTCTGCAGGGTGAGACTGAAATCAAAGGGTTCCAACGATTTTATTCATGGTGAGATAAACTGTTTGGTATTGTCTTAGTTTTAGCTCACCTCAGCTGGTATTCAAACATTTGGTTAAAGGGCTTGAAAATATTGAAAGATGAACGAATGGTTACTGCTAAATCTTTTTGATTTCATGAGGCATTTTAAAGAGTGACAGCACTCTGCAAAACTGCCAAGCGTGTTTGCAAAAGTGTGTCACATAAATGTCACGTAAATATGTTTAAACAGCATACATCACATTCAAGTGCAGAATCTATTGATGCTATCCCTTCTATTAGACCGACTGCAGTCGCCTCTGTAGCTCCTGCTGTGTTAACGTTTGTCCCATCTCCTCCTGTGAAGGACTGTCGTACACTCTTCAGCTAGGTTTGAGCATTTAGAGACAATTGAGACAGAATTACAGAATGTTTTTCTTATATTAAATATGACATTTTTTTCTTATATTTTTTTATATTAAAGTAGGTCAAGGTTCTGTGCATCCTGTGGCTGCAAAGGTGGAAGCCGTAGCAAAGTTTCTGGTACCCACAACCTTCATTTTTTAGAGGATGGCTGGATACTATTTGGAGTTGTGTGGTAACTTTGCTTCTGTCATGTTGCCTCTTACTGCTCTAGTGTGGTCTTTGGAACGGCAGCATGTTGTTGACTATGTCAGAGCTTTACTTTGTTGTACTCTGGTGCTTGTGACTCCTAATTTTGAGTGTTTCCAAATCAGGAAAAGCTGGTACAGTGTGGAAAATGCAAATAAAAAAGCGTTTCTCACATTTACTTTGACTTTTATTTCATTGCAAGCAGTATGAATCCAATGTTCTTCATGCTTTTTCTGGTGAACTATGGTTTATTAACCATTTCGTTTATTAACCTTTTTGTTTATTAACAATTCCTTCATTTCAGGCCTGCATCACATTCCAAAAAAGGTTGTGACAGTGACGTAATGGTCCAGTTTAAAATTGTTGTTTGTGTTTAGTGTGTTTTTAACATTTAGTTTATTTGCTTTTAATGAATGTTTTCTTTGTTTTGAGTTGTAGCGTGAGTACCATTTTTTTGTATTTTTCTCCTGTTTCGTTAGACAATTAGGCAAGGAGTGCTGTATATTTTGTCATTTTTTTTAATGAAGTGAGCCTTTGGATGGTTTCTAGATTGATTGTATGTGTCAGCCCAGTTATACTCCTGCACCCGATCAGTGTCCATCCTCCATCAGACTTTACCATTAGAATGAAAGAATTGTGGAGGTCAAAGTATAAATGTACAGAATAATAACATTAATAATGAAAAAGTATGATTAAATTAATAATTACATAAATAAAATAATAAATTAATTAAAAAATAAAAGAATTTATAAAAACAGCTCTCACACTCATATTGCTTCCTGAGGTACTTTGATACATCAAAGTACAGGCTACTTTGAAGAGCAGACTATTTTTCTGCACCGCATGCTTGAGCACTTGCTTCTGCTCAGTGAGTTTATGTGGTCTCCTTCTTCATGACCGATTAGCTGTTGCTCCTACATGCTTCCATTTAATAATGATGCTCAGCTTTCCAGGGTAGATGTTGGAATCCTATGACGGTTCCATATTTAAAGACTCTTCAGTATGACCCATTCTACTGCCAGTATTTGTCTAAGCATATTTTATAGCTATATGGTTGATTTAATACACCTTTTAGTATGGGGGTCTCTGAAACATCAGGACTTAGTAATTAGAAGGAGTGCCCACATACTTTTGCTATAAAGTATATTAAGAGTAACCGACCTAACCCTGTGGGCTGAGGGCTCGTACAGCAGTAATGTTAATACTAATTGCACGTCAGAGAATTGTGGCTTTGCTGGAAGAGTAAACACCACTATTATGTGCTTTCTTTTCAACACTTTACTCTCTCTCTCTCTCTCTCTCTCTCTCTCTCTCTCCCTCTCTGGCAGCTGTGTGGATGTAATGTTTTATGTTGGTGTGGTTTCTTTACATAGCCTCTTTCTTAGTTTTTTTTTCTCTCTCTGTAGTATTTTTAGCTAGTTGAAGGGTTTGTGTGTTTGCTGTGGCTAAACTCTGTCAAGATGCTTCTCTCCAACATCTCTATATCTACCACATATATTAATACTCATTTACATAGTTGTTCCTGACTGTGTTTTTCTGTGCATGTTGTATAACTGTGAATGTGTGTGTGTGAGTGTGTGTGTACAGTTTAGAGTACTGATGTTATGCTGGGGGTTATGAGATATGCATATGACTTTTGCTGCAGTGTTTTTTTTAGTTTTTTCTCCTGGACTGACATTGCTGTACTTGTCTCACATTCGTGGTCTTTTCATCACCACAGAATACAATAAAACAAGAAAATTTGCCAAGACACACACACATGCCACATGTTTGTAATCTGTGACAACACACATGATTTCAGCCATATTAGATGCTTATAAAGATTTAAAGTCTTTAGTATTGGGTGTAACATTCCTGTTAGAGTAGTGTGCTGTGATTGAATCTTATTTTATGGAAATGGGGGCTAACTCTAGCAGCACTAACCAGCACGCACTGTCAAAGGACAGGAAACAAGAAACATGCAGTTACTAGCATGTTTCTAGCATATAAACCCTCTCATACTGCACACATTACTCACTACAGTTAGTATATCTCCATGAACTGCTCACTGCTTTGTGCTTTATCTCCTAATATTCTGCTATGTGACCTTAACATTCACTTAACAAAGCAGTCATTGCTACTGATGATTTTATGTTTGTACTTGACTGTTATGATTTCACACATCCTGTAAACCTTCCCATATAGGATCATGTTCACATCATTTAGTTTGGACAGCTCTACTGGTAATACCATTGAGAACGCCACAGGCTGTGGGCCAATGGGAGTGCAGAGGTGCAAGTTGAGGACTCCAAGGCTACCATCTGCTTCTCTGCAGGATTGTTTGGTTTAAAGTTGATGTTCTATTATTAAATGTAGTTGTTCAGTGATTGGTTATTATGTGTGTGTTCATAGTTGTTTTGTCATGTCTTCTTTTAGTTAATTGCTGTTACTGTCTTTATGATGGAAATCTTTCCCAGTTTTATCAGTACTTTTCTGTTTTTGGTTATGCTGCTTTAAAATCCATGCCACACCAGTCAACCTCCAAGCAGCTGTCGCCAAAGCAGAGAGAGCTGAACTCAGGAAGAGAGGAAGAGACAATGAGTAGATCCCATGCAAATTGCTGGTGGGATGACTGGCATGCTTGGACATGTAGGAAGAAGAAACACTGCTCCAGTCAATGTTGTGAATCTGACCCAGAGGACAAAGCTGACCAGTAAAAGATGGACAGCCTCAAGAACGAACGACCTCATTGTTGATGTCACTGTGAGGAAGGTTGGCTGTTATCGTTGGGATGAGTGCAGCGTAGATGGGAAGCAGCTCACTGCCCTCATTGACACAGGCTCTTCAGTGTCGCTGCTATGAGCACGCGAGTCCTCTCACATCAAGAATGCCACGCCTGATGACTTTGAAGCGTCAGTTGCCCAACTCAAGTCTGCAGCTGAGTGGTTCTGAGAGAAATGAAAGTTCCGGTTGTGGTGGGGAGTCTTAGTCAAATGAGTTTGTGTTCATGTCTATACAGGATGCATGCGTACTTGTCTTGGATTTCCTCACAGTGGCAGGGGACAGGCTACAGTAAGTACATAATACAACTGAGAGAATCCTCCATCACACCATATCACCCCTGTCCTGAAGGCTACTGAAGTCTTGATTGACCTAGTAAAGGAGATCCTAGTGGGTATAGGAGTCCCATTATAAAATGACATGGCTAGTGAGTTAGGAAAGCTTAGCTAATCTAACTTTGGCAGAGTTGTGAATAGATATGACTTCCTCATGTTATACAGCTGCAGTGCACCATAACAAATAGAAAACAGACCAGTTTTGACTGTTAAATGTGCAGTCATTTTTCTCAAACAGTAAACACTGAAACAGTCTGAGAATGTTATCTTATGCAGTGATCCAATGACGTGGACCTAAGCACTATATAAGCACAATGTGTTTGCAGTACATACTGCAACTGGAACTGATAGTAATGAGACTATATAAATACTGTGACAGATATTCTCCTCCTTCCAGCTACACAAAACTGCTTCCCCAGAAGCAGGAACTACACATTCCCCAAAGGAGCCGTGGTGAGTTCGAGGATTCAGATAAGGGCACTTTCAGGCCATAATGGACAAGCAAACAAAACATAACCCTATAGTAAAGAAAAAAAACTATGCAGTGGAAATACTAAGTACACAAGTAATACCACCCAAAAAGAAATCCTAGAGTTTGGGTTCAGCGTAATGTCATCCAAGAGGTCAAAGAAAGTGAGACTTTCAGTGTTCTAGTCGATGAAACTAAGGACATGAAAAAAGAATGAATTTCACTGGTCCTGAGATATTCTAATAAGAAAGTATTCTATATTCTAATAAGAATTTTTTTTTTTCATAAAGCTGATAGGTTAGACGCCAGAGGGTTAGCAGAGCTCTTAAACTGTCCAGAGAGATATAGTCAGGAGTACAAAACCAAACTCATAGGCCAGGAATGGAAAACATGGATTGTATGTGTGCTGCAGTGCACATTGCCTGATCTTAGTTGATACTGTCGAGTCAGTACATAAGACTAGACTAGAGAGATCTATAGAGATATCCACTGATATAAAGCACAGAAGTGAATAAAGACAGGTTTACAAATAAAATCTTTTATCCAATCCTTGACTCTCTGAGGATTTTTGATAGGACAAGGAAAGGACGTACGCAATGCCTGACCAGCATATTAGAGTTTACGGTGTTTCTTGAGTGTGAACGTTTCTATTTACTACAAAGTTTTCTACCCTTAAATTGTTCAAGAATCGTTTACAAACAACAATGACTGCAAAGCAAGCCGAGTGACCTGGAAGTGGTCTGTGTAGAGTCAAGGAGAGCCAAGTCTCTGAGTATGGAGGGGTTTATGTGACTCAAGCCAACACAAAAACTGCAATGTACAGCTGTTCTGAGGCAGAGCACAGCCTCATGTGACAGTGCAGTTAACCCACATGCACAGCCACAGATTTCAAGTTCAGAACATGGTGTACAGAGAACATGCACACAGCAATATTTGTTTTAAAAATACAACTAAAAATGTAATTAATAATTAATGCATATGTGATGGCTTTTAATTATGCACAACAGAGATTCATTGAAGCTATTGTGCAGTGACGCTTCCCCCTAAAGCGTAGTTTTAGCTTTCTCAAAAGATCCAGTGCAATTTTTTTAAATATAATATGTTTTTTGCATAATGTTTTTGGATTTTTAAAGACATTGTTAAAAAATTCAATATTGGTCTGTGTTAAACTCTAACTCTTTGAGTCGCTTTTGGAAAATGGGAAACACAGGCTAACAGCTATATTGCTTATCACCCACTAGATGGCATTATTCTTTTTTTGAAAACCTGTGTATGAAAGAATTACAGACATACAGATGTCAATTAAAATTATCAATATTTAATAAATGTATGTTTTTGTTGCTACCTACTTTATTTTGGGACATGGCTGGATGCATGAGGTTCAGTAGGAAGTTCAATACAGCCATAGCTGCCAACATCCCCCAACACAGTTAGGATTCTGTTCCTGAACATTTTTGTGTGGACTTTATAGTACCTATTTCTCTTTTAGTAAGTATTCTTTAGAAATTTTTCTTGTGCTAATCTAATTTGAGAAATTTGATAGAGGGTGTATGTATATACATACTTTTTTTTAATTGTAGCATAGCTTTTTTGGATGTAAGGGAAATTAGTAATTGACTGAGTAACACTAAGATGACCAACAGCTCAAGACCATATCAACCATAAATACATCTGACAAATGTTTGAGGTCATGTGACTCGCAGATCATTCTCAGCTTGAAAGGCAAATCTGCTTTGCAGCTGCAACTGAGTGAGAATCCTAGACACCATTGTGATGTAGTGGCCTTATATTGTCTGTAGGAAGTATATTATATTACCAACAGTCGCATAATCGGTATTAATAATTCATACGTTATGAGCATTAAACAATGATATCGGACTGAAGCAAAAACTATTACTGCTTCTCACCACGTATGTTGTAAGGGGCAGATTTTTGGGGCTTAAACCCTGATTTTTACCATGTCAGGGTTTTTAAAACTGTCAGAAGTTTATATTGTAATGTTGTAATCCTTGATTAATGTTCTACTCAACTCTGGTCATTCTAGAGGAAAACTATTTAGGGTTTAGTCTCAGATCAGTGGGGGTTCAATGCCCAAATAATAACCCATAGTGATGCTCCTGTCACTAAGAAAGCTGGAAGTTCAATTTTGCTACTTAAATGTGCCATTGCTGATTCACTTGATTTCTTTCTCACACGCTGCAGAACAGTTCACTGCAACTGTTCCAGCATTTTTTTTCTTAAATTAATTAAAGAGGGGTTTAAAATCACATGGAAAAAATGTTCGAAAATGGACAGAACTGTAGAACATGTCTTTCTGTGTACGTATTTGCATGTAGCACAAATGAAAAGCTTAGCGAATGATTGGAAAGAAAGAGAAATGGTATAAGGCAGAAGAGGGGGATGATGAGAGAGGAATGAGCAAATGAGTGAGAGAAGAGAAATAAGAGAAGGAGAGAGGGAGCTTGTGCAATATCCCCACAGTGTTGTGCCTAGGACTCACTGACTGACTGGTGTGTGCTGAGCAAGTGAGCGTAACAGACCAAGGGAGAAAGACAGACCGAGAGAGGGGGGGGGAGGGGGAGGGGAAGGTGGATGAGAGGGAGGCAGCAGTGGCAGCTCTTTTGTGAGGACTGGCCAGCTAGCAGGGTGCTCTCTACACCCAGGCGCGTGTAGCGCCACCGTTTCTCCCACGCTGGCAGCTGCAGGAGCCAGCA
>JAOYMR010000619.1:0-11107 GCA_025802075.1 Tenebrosternarchus preto
ACAAGTACTTCCTGTACAACAAGCCCACCAAGGTCCTGTCACCTGAGTACCTGTGGCAGGACTTTAAATCCAAAACTAGACCAATAAAAATCATTCGCTTCTCTCAAGTCATCAAGAACTATGCTGAGGTACGCCCCAACACCTGATCAGACAACATGTGGACTGGGACTGTTCACTCCTCTACACACACCCTTGTAAATGTACATGTAAGGGAATTTAATGATTCATGATCCATGTTACATTTGAATTAAATGGCTCTCTCTAAGTAACCTAGTTGCCAGTCAGGCTGATCCCAGTCCTACTGGTGTCTAACTATCTTTTTGACTGTCCTTCAGCATATAGACAACACCCGTCCTATCTGACGGTCGGTCTGACTCGGATCCGAGCGTAATCCAAACACCTTCTTAGCGGTGTTTCACACCCCATCCTTGAGACCAATATTCTTCATTTTCTTATTAGTTCATTCATTCATTCATTCATTCATTTTGGAGAGACTGTCCTGAGGTTTTCTGAAGTAATCTTCTGGTATACCAGGCTTTAAGAGACTTTAAGTGATCCATTTTCTGCTACTGTTTAAGAGTAAGGGAAGGTCACACTAAATACTTGCCACTGTAACCTATTGAAGATGTTTTTTTCTGATTTTTTTGTTGTTTTGTTGTTTTTCAGTTTAGTTTTTGTTGGTCCCTGTCTCCTTCTCGCTGCTATAAAAAAACAACCCATTAATGTAAAATCTCAAGAAATACATCACATGTCAAACTCTTGAAGTAATTGATTTATTTTTGCTGTTTTTTGTCCAGCTCTTACAGTGAATTCAGGAACTGCAAGGCATTAAAACTTCATTAAAACAGCACATCTGTTTGCTTTGGTGTTTTTCTCTTGAGCTAATCCCCAGGTTGGTTAAGGTAGGCTCTGTGTTTAACTACTTTTGCCTAGATTCTGTTAAAATTCAAGAGTTGTCTGGACGTAGTTGCTAGTTAGTTATCGTTGCTGTAAGTACATGGTGTGGTTTTACCTTGGTTCTTTGGTGTGAATTGAGACCTTTGGTGCGAATACTGAAACTGATCAATTAGTTTATCAGCTTGAACTCTAACCTACTGTACTGGCTAGGATCCATTCTGTGAGGAAATTAGAAAACACTTTGTGCTAAATGTCTAAACTGGGGGTAAATGGGCTACAGAGTGATAACCTCATGATATTGTGGTTTTAAATGAAAAAAATATCCTAACTGAAATAAAAACTGAAATTTTAAATGTAACAGTATATAAAAAAGACCAATCTTAAATAACTAAAATATATATATAATGAGTGTGTATGTGTGTATATATATATATATATATATATATATATAGTGTGTGTGTGTGTGTTATTGCATGTGTGTGTGGTATGTATATTATTTATTATTATTATTATTATTTTATATAAAAATTTAAAAGATACCACGACTAAATAAAAGCGGCCAGTACAGAAAAGGCTTGGAAGCTGTGGGCTCAGTGCTGGGTGTGTTCATTCACCAAGTATGAGAAATGTAAACAACATGAAACACTGTAAAATAAGAGTGGCTTTACTGTTACTCAACGACCTCTTTGTCCAATTTAACATTGGTATGTGAGTCTCTGATCACACCCTGCACTCAAACAGGCATGAATCTGCTTGTTGAGCTTCTGAACTCATGATTCTTTTGATTCTTTTGCAGGTGCAGATGCTTTTGTTACACTGTTACTCAGTCCGCTAGCCTGTAAGATCGTGTGCTACCAGCTCTACACTGGCAAAAAGAAACTAACAAAATAACACAAAACAAGATTACGATGCAATATCATAATACTAAGCAACAAAGTACCACGACAACAATGCAATAAAACATAGTTATTAAAATGTAACACAGTAAGCAACACACCAACACATGGCGTCTAAGCAAAAATATTAATAAAACAAAACAGTACAAAGTAAAACAATAGCTAGCACAAGACTATCGGCCACTCCTGCAAAGGAAGAGAAAGAGAGGCATTAGAACCTGCAGATGCTAACTACACCCTAACCCTAATCCTAACTACAGCTCTCTCTCATACATATACAGACCATGAACAGACCAAATTCAGTTTAACCACAGGTGAAATTAATAGAATATAGCAAGCGGTCATAGCGCAAAAGCTACTGCTTCCATCAGCTACTCTAATGTTACAAGACTGTTTTCATCAGTAATCAAAATGATCAATCAAATGATAGATCTCTCTCTCTCTCTCTGTGATGCTGGGTCCTCTGTACTCCTCCGTGTTTTGGTCTGCTTTGTCATTTGGTTTGTTTCTGCCTGTCATTACGTTCACCTGGTTCTTGTTAAGTCATTTGTGTGCATTTACAGGTGCTGGTCATAAAATTAGAAGATCATGAAAAACTTTATTTATTTCAGTAATTCCATTCAAAAAGTGAAACTTGTATATTATATTAATTCATTACACACAGACTGATATATTTCAAATGTTTCTTACTTGTCATTTTGATGATTATATCCGACCACTAATGAAAATCCCAAATTCATGAAATATATCAGAAAATTTGAATATTGTGAAAAGGTTCAATATTGAAGACACCTGGTGCCACACTCTAATCAGCTAATTAACTCAAAACACCTGAAAAGGCCTTTAAATGGTGTCTCAGTCTAGTCCTGTAGGCTACACAATCACAAGGAAGACTGCTGACTTAACAGTTGTACAAAAGACGACCATTGACACTTTGCACAAGGAGGGTAAGACACAAAAGGTCATTGCTAAAGAGGCTGTTCATAGAGCTCTGTGTCTAAGGACATTAATAGAGAGGTGAAGGGAAGGAAAAAATGTGGTAGAAAAAAGTGTACAAGCAATAGGGATAAATGCACCCTGGAGAGGATTGTGAAACAAAACCCATTCAGAAATGTGGGGGAGATTCATAAAGAGTGGACTACAGCTGGAGTCAGTGCTTCAAGAACCACCACACACAGATGTATGCAAGACATGGGTTTCACTGTCACATTATTTGTGTCAAGCCACTCTTGAACAAGAGACAGTGTCAGAAGTGTCTTAACTGGGCTAAAGATAAAAAGAACTGGACTGCTGCTGAGTGGTTCAAAGTTATGCTCTCTGATGAATGTCAATTTTGCATTTTGTTTGGAAATCAAGGTCCCAGAGTCTGGAGGAAGAGAGGAGAGTGGGTTTTGAGTTGGAGGAGAGCCCTTTGTGGGTTTTGAGTTGGAGGAGAGCCCTTTGTGGGTTTTGAGTTGGAGGAGAGCCCTTTGTGGGGTTTGAGTTGGAGGAGAGCCCTTTGTGGGGTTTGAGTTGGAGGAGAGCCCTTTGTGGGGTTTGAGTTGCCGTTTGGTGTTGTGAAAGGGGGGGTTTCTAAGGTTGGGGAAATTGTGTCTAAGAAAAGGAATCAACTCAACCCCAACACTGTTAAAAAGCTTCTTTTTTGAAAATCAGCAATTTATATTTGTTCCATCTGTTGCAGTTTCCTGTCTTTCGGTTCCATAAGCACTCTTGTACTCCCAGCTCCACAAGCATTTATTTTATGTGTTCAACATCACATCACTCAAGTAATAATATTTCCACGTAAAAACACACTTTTATATTCACTGGCAAAAACGTGGCAAAAATATTTTATTTTATACACAGACATTTCAGGATTCTCTGCCTCAGGATTAATTGAGTCTGTCATATATCCTTTTGCACAGCAGGTGTCACTAGTGAGAACGAGTCAACGAGTTTTCGGGTAATGAACCTTTTGGTGAACCTTTGAGCTGGAAAGCCTCATTGGTTCATGAAGCCTCGTTTTGTCATCACTAGGAGCAGGCAGAGGTAAATAAACATTTGAAATATCAGTCTGTGTGTAATGAATTAATATAATATACAAGTTTCACTTGAATGGAATTACTGAAATAAATCAGCTTTTTCATGATCTAATTTTATGACCAGCACCTGTATACCCCGGTTTTCAGTTCGTTGGTATCGGTCTGTGTTTGACAAATGTTTTGTTCTATTTAATGTTTAATTATCCCTATGTCTTTTTTATGTCTTGTCTCTGTTTAAACTATGTTTCCCTGGATGGATATTCTGGTAATTCGACCCTGGACCGCTACTAGGATACTGATTATGGATTTGCCATTAACAAATCTCGCTCTTCTGAACATTTGTGTCCGCATCCTAATCGCTCCACGTTACACTCTCTCTCTCTCTCTCTCTCTCTCTCTCTCTCTCTCTCTCTTCTGCTAATTGACTTGTTTTCTGTCTGGTCGCTATTTGTGCTTGTTTTTGTGTCTGGAAAAAAAAATACAGATTTGAATTGGTAGACTACAAGTAACCATATTAAAGGGCTTGTGTGCTGAACCTCTTAACGTACAAAAACATTGACCTAGGAACACCAGATGGTCATAAACCCTGTCTACTGCCAGTGATTCCATATACTAAAAAGAGAAACTGAATATTCCATGATTGTTGCAGACAGACGTAGGCTTAAGTTTAGGTTTTGTGTGCACCTGAGTAATGACGTGCACTATCTAGGTCACGTGGTGTTGGTGGCGGTAATGATTATAATATCACCTGTTCACTTGCTAGGTGAGAGTGAGTAGTGAGTGGGTGATGGAGGAAGCCTACTTTTTGCTGACCGTTTAACGCTGTAAGTTGCTGATGTGAACGTTGCCTATGAACCGTTTGCCTTTGGACTTTTATGCCGTTTGTGGATTGTAGGTGTCTGTGTACGCTGAAAGTTTTAACGCTTGGATACTTGATTTTGATATACAATAAAGCAACCTGGAGCTTGGACTCATGTTTTGAACAGCTAGCGCGTCGGGCATTAGTTTCCCCTATTCAGCTGCTCGGCGACTTCGAAGTTTTTTTTTTGGACAGTCGCCAACAATGATCATTCAGCATGAAAGATGTCCCCATGAACCCCATGGTTCATTCCAGTGGTGTGGGAGGAACTCTGAACTCCAACTCTGACTGAATACAAAACATAGATCATCATTGGTTACACAGTGTGACGGTCACTTTAAGTGCCTTAGACCAAGCGCATGTGCACTACAGCGTATATATTGGGAGCGTGAGAGGCTACGAGGTGGTATGTGCACATGGTGGGTAGATCCAGGCTGTAGCCTGTATGTTCTACCTACTGCACATGGTTGATAGTTCCAGGTTGTAGCCAGTATGTTCTGCCTACTGACTGACTGGTTCTACCGCACCTTCTGACTCCTGCATGTTCCTTTGGAAGACAGGACAAGTACCTAACCACCCAGTAGCGTTCGCCCACCAGACTTCATTACAATAGGTTATAAATTGAGCGATGATTGCTAGTCTAGTGAAAGAGTTGTACAAACTCACTAAAACCTGCCGCATGCAGCAGGACGTGCATGAAGCCAATTCTATTGAAGCAGTGTGGCAGGAGGAGTCCCACCTGAACAAGTACTTCCTGTACAACAAACCCACCAAGGTCCTGTCACCTGAGTTCTTTAGGGACTTTAAATCCAAAACTGATGACATAAAAATCATTTACTTCTCTCAAATCAAGAACTATGCTGAGATGTGTTTTCTGGGTGCATTCTAGCTAATAAATAATGAAGAGACTTAGAAATAATTATATATGGTCATTATACTGCTGATAAAACAAACCTAATGGTGGCCTATGACTTTTGCACAGTACTGCATATATTGATTAGTATTTTATACATATTGGTATATTAGTATATTTTGTTTTATTGATATATTTTAGTTAACTTGGTCTAATATGGCAAGCTGTTTTAGCTTTTATTCCTATTTTTCTTGATATCAAGAAATTAATTCTTACATGTAAAAATACAATTTCCACTAGTGCAAATTTTATTCTTGATATCATAAATTCAATTAATTCAAGTAAGAATTCATTTTTCACTAGTAAAAATGTTATTTCTACTAGTAAATATTTAATTTCTACTAGTAAGAATTTAATTATTACATGTACAAATTATATTTTTGATATCAAGAATATAGTTTTTGATATCAGAAATAACATTTTTACATGTAAGAATTGAATTTTTACTAGTAAGAATTAAATTCTTACTAGTAAAAATTAAATTCAGATTTTTCACTTGTAAGAATTAAATTTCTACATGTAAGAATTACATTCTTACTAGTAAAAATGCAATTCTTACAAGTGAAAATTATTTTTGCACATGTAAGAATAAAATTTTTACATGTAGGAATTGAATTTGTACTAGTAAAAATTAAATTCTTACATGTAAAAATGTTTCCCCCATTCAAAATGAATTGGAAAAGTCATGAATTATCACATGTAAAAATTACATTTTTGATATCAAGAATGTAATTCTTACATGTAAGAATTAAATTTTTACTGGTAAGAATTACATTTTTACATGTAAGAATTGCTTTCCAGATATCAAAAATTACATTTTTACATGTAAGAATTTAATTCTTGATATCAAAAAATGGGAATAAAAGCTAAAATGGCTTGCCATAGTAATCAGGGCAAAAGTGCCAACAGGTGAAGATTTCATGGTTCATGGGAACATGTTGATTGGTTTCAACATAGTTGGCAAGCATGTGTAATGGCACAGAGCTTTGTAGTTAAGCACAGCTTGTGTACAGGGCTGGCCCTTCCATTAGGCGATATAGGCAAATGCTAGGGGCGCCGTCTGTCCAGGAGCCGTCTGTTCATTTTTTTTTTACAAATGAACAATCAATAAATATGAAAACAAAGTCCGCATAATCATAATTCCATTGTTTAATAATAATAGTCAAATTAATAATTATAATAACACGACACCTATCACCCGCGCCCCCGCCCCCGCCCCCGATTCAACCCGGCGGTCAGGCCGTCGCCGCCTGGGAGGTTTTTCTAACTGTGTTGTCCCTGTCGTCGCGCCCTCTCTCTCTCCCTTCCGGACGTGGATATCTGTCCCTCAGAGAGGCTGGTATGACAACACACACTGTGTTGAATTCTTCACCTGTACGGGTGAAGAATTCATAAAACAAACAATCACAAAATAACATAAATGTAGATGCCTTCACTACGAAGCTTGTGTGGGTAAAGCAGGGCTGATTTGAGTTTACATATAGACGTTTAGTACTCATCTCTAAGATACTGAACCATTTAATAATGATGGGTTTATATTTCAAAAACTTTCATTAGAAAAGCCTTGTTTCATACTATTTTGCTTAGGAATTCAGCCGACATTGAGAAAACCCGTGTTCACGGACAAAAAAGAACAGTCATACACAGTTGAGACTTGTAGAACCAGTATGACAAGGTTAATGGAACGTTTCTCCACGCTACACCATACTGACCAACTTCAGGTGTGTACATAATACGACATACACAAGCAAATGTATAACTTGCAAATACTTTTTTCTTTCTTTCTTTCTTTTATAATTGTATAATCCGGTTCAGGGTTGGAGAGGTGAAGAGGAAAGTCTAAACAGCTGCACAGTGAAATTTGAAACGCTCAAGTTAAATTATTGCCAGATTTATTCCATCATCTCCCTTCAACTACATTTGTATGGTTACTGTCTCTTTAAATACATTTCCCACCTTCTTCTTTAATGGTTAGGAGAGAGACTGGGAGAGTCCAAGATGTAGGGGTGGATACATGTTGAATCAAATGGATTCCGCACCTAATAATTCCATATAATGCATTTTAACTGGTAAAATGTCATTAGATAGATACATACAGAGATGTTTGTAGTATATATATCGTTTGCCTATTAAATACATCTGATTTTAAACTTGATCTGCACACCCCTGCAAGATATTGTTTTTACTCTGATTCTGTTACTCATTGATGTGTTTGCATTAATTTTAATTTGCCACTTTACTTGTTGGAGACCACCTGGGGCATTGGAAGAACATCACTATGCGATCACGACAGAACTCACATCTGTTTTTATTGTCATTAGCAGGAGTTCTGCTGGTTGGGTATGTGAATACTTTTTACACAGTATACTGGAATGATGGTGATTATAACAATCAATAGAAATAATGGATATGCTGATACACTGAGAATTACTCAAGATGAGAAATGCCTGTTTCAATTAGAGATAAAATTAAACGTTTACAATTTATTAAACTATTACATGAATCAAAACTGGTGGCTGTGAGTCTAGTTAAGTTTTATTTTTGGTAGGTATTTAGGATTCATGTTTAAGAATCTGCTGGCTTAAATATGTAATAGAAGTATTTTTGGTCTATACTCACAAAAAATACAAATTATATTTAGCATGGAGGAAGGAGACATAAACCTGTACTGACACATTCCTTGTCCCAACCCTGTTCTACCAGCCTGAACGTGTCTCCAAGCAGCTCCACCAGCCACAGCGTCTACCTCTGCTCTCCTGAGTATTAACTGTTTGCAGCTGTCCCTAGTTTATTGTCTATTTAACCAGTTCTAGTTCACACTTCACAAAGTGTTGCTCTGGTTTTCCTAATTATACCAACCAATACCTATTTTTGTTTATCCAGATAAGCTAAGATCAAAGTTGACGATTTCCCAATAAGCTTTTCCTTGTCTTGACTTTGGACTGAAATAATATGACTGTACTGAGAAATCCTTTGTTGAAACCCCCCAGGTTTAAATGGACTTAGGATGCTGATGTTATTCCAAAATGTCAAAATAAAACACATGACTTTCTCTATGATTAGCAGTAGCGTACTGGTTTAGTCTATTTCATTAGCACAATGGAGAAAGAAAGAAAGAAACGTGGGCAAATAAATTAATGAGTGCACAAATACACAAATGTATGCACTTTTTTTTTTTTTAAACATGAACAAAACACTTATTTTTCAGTTTTATTGTCTGTATTTATTTTTTGCTTTAGTTACACAATTTTAATTCCTTTATTATTTTATAAACAAATAAACAAAAGAACCAATTAAGAAAAAAGTAACATTAACAGCATTATGGAAATAGCTTAATACAGTTTAAGATACTGAAACAATGACATAGGTTGAAGAGTATAGCTGGTCCTTTATTTGACGACAAAATGTACACATGAAGCATGTGCCAGAGCATGTCTGACCCACAGAAAATACACTTTTATTCACTTTTGGCATAATTATTGATATTTTTCAAAGTCACTTGAGGTCAAGTCCATAAGCACATCTTTATGCTGAAAGAGAATCTGAATAAAACAGTAGTTGTTCTTTATGGTTCACGTAGCGCCGCCCATGTACCCAGGTCTCGTTCATTGTTCTTTATAGTTCACGTAGCATGTACCCAGGACTCACCATGTACCCAGGTCTCGTTCATTGTAGTTCCTCCCACAAACTCTCTGTGTGTAATAAAAGTACAAATGATCTCAGATCAGCTACTGACTGTATCCTTTCTCCCTTCAGGTTCATTTACCTGGGCTACACTTCCTCCAGGAATAGGTGAATAGTTGAACACACACACACGTATACCCATTTAATATGTACTAGCACACATTTAAAACAGTGTGAGTGTAGAGCTGGAGTAACTCAGCAGGGTGAAGTAAAGAATAAACTAAATTAATTTATATTTACACAGTTCACATTCAGCAAACAACACACTCTACATTCACTTCCTTGTTCTGGATTGAGTCACACCACTAATCTGTATTACTGTTATGAAAAGTAATCAACCATTAATATTGTTATATTTTAATAATGTCAGTACTTCATGTTGGTTCATCCTTTTTCATAATTTTTAATTAATATTAATTTGTAATTAACCATTTTATTAATGAAAAGTAAATTATACGTGCAAAGCAAAACATTGTTGTTTTGTTATTCCTCACACTTATTGTTTTTTAAATTATTCTCCACTTTACTGCAATCAATACAGTCCAAAACACTTAATGTCCCGACTGTTCAAACTGCTTTAGCACCACCCTAGCAGTAGGACACCACAGGAACCAGTTAGCAACTGCTTAACAAAAGCATATCAGCAAACTCAAATAGCATAGCAACGACTAGAAAAGGGGTGGCAACCAACTACATTCAGCACTTTACAAGCACTATTTTTCCTTCAGCATATTCAATTCTAGTTACTGTAATGTTTCAGGATCATTAGACAGAAAAGGATCCATTCCCAGGATAACAACACATCCTTTAATATTAGGAGCAGGCAAAAACAGAGTCACAGAACAGGATCAGGAACCAGGTCAGAGACAAGGCAAAGAAGACAAAAAAAACAGGAAGTGAGAGGAGTCAAATCCAGAAACTCCCAGCAGAGCATCCACTCAGTAAGCAACTGGGTTAGCAATACTTCACAGTGAGTGAAGGGCTGGTAGAGTCTATATAGGTGTGTTTTGATGATGGATGAGGAACAGGTGAGTGGAAAAAACCAGGGATCCTAGAATTCCAGGGAGTGAGACATCTGGAGGCCGGACAAGGTATTGCCAGATCTACAGTTACTATTGATCTAGTTTTAACTGGGGTAGTTTATTTGTAGTTATTTGACATTTATGTGATCGCTATAAGTCGTTTTTAATAGTTCATTTGCTTTTATTGCTTTTATATGTTTTAGGACTTTGTACAAACAGCCCAGTGTGCTGTATGGGTAAGTACATGTGTGTGTGTATGTACATATGGATGTGTGTGTGTGTGTGTGTATGTACATATGGATGTGTATGTGTGTGTACATATGGGTGTGTGTGTGTGTGTTTTTACATGTACATACTGTACATATGTTTGGTTACAGCAGGAAAGATGTTGCCACGGTGACGCCATGGCTCGCCCCAGTGGTGTGGGAGGACACTTTTGACACAACTATGATCAATTCCATCTACAAAAGGCAGAACATCACCGTGGCAACCACTGTGTTTGCTCTGGGGAAGTATGTGGTTATCATAGATTGATGGTATTTAACCTTTTCTTGTGGGCACTGATGTGAAACTAATTTTAATATTAAATGTTTGGGGAAATCAGACCAATGTGACAAAATAAGATGGTAGTTATTGTATTAACAGTTGTTACACTTGAGCAAAATACAAACTAATATAGTCTATAGTTAGGTTGACTAAGTCTACAGAAAGATTCCACTGAATAAACTTGAACAGGTACAAAAACTGTCTGGGGACTGAAACTTATTAACATTCTTATTAGTAATAACTTCTCCCTAAATTCCTCAGATATGTGC
>JAOYMR010000621.1:0-11101 GCA_025802075.1 Tenebrosternarchus preto
ACTACTGCCTAAAACTCAAGATCCCAGAATTCCCAGGACACAGCGCATCACATCAGCAGATCATCCTCTCCATAGTACTAACTGGACCAATCTGATTCATCAGTTATTCCTGTTAAAACTCTCCTGTTAAAACTCTTTTGTTCTGTGTGTGTGAGGTGTTTCCTATGTCTTTATATTCTGTGTGGGTGAAGTTTCAGCTTTTTCTGGTTACAGTTTTTGGATTATCCCTCACACATTACTATAATATTTATTTAACATTGTTAAGAAATCATAGAAGTATGTTGGAAATATATTCGTAGAAAATACCACATTATTTCTTGTTATTTAGTGAGTTTCATGAAAATTTGTATTTAACATTTATTGTTAAGAAATTATATAAAGATGTTTAAATAGTAAAGAAATTACAGTACATATTATGGTCCATGTTATTTACTAAGTGTCATGGTCCCTTAGTCCTCCCCTGGTTTTGTTTTTCGCTGCACTCCTGGTTTTGTGTCACACCTGTCTCTGACAGTTTGCCTACTCCTGAGTCTCCAGAGCTGAGAAACTCCATTTCCCAGCAGTCTCACTCATAGAACTATAATGATTCATTAGAACACATGTCTCTACAGCGGTCTGGTTCTCCCGCCTACTAATCTCTGTAATGAGATTCACCTGGACTCCTGTGTATAAATAGCTCCCAGTTTCAGTTACTCTTCACAGAGTATTGAATCTAGTATTGCCTAACTCTTCTACAACGCCTTTCTCATTGCTTTTCTTTCTTACTCCTGTGTATGACCTTCCTTTGCTTCACCGTTTCTCTCTCTAGCCTAGTCCTATGGTTATTGTTAACCTGGTTAACAACTTTGTTTGTTCCTGACTTTTCTCTGGCCTACTCCTTTTGTGTTTGCCACACTGTGTACCGACTCTGCCGGATAAGTAACTCTTGAGCCTGTTTCTCTGTGTTGCTTGCTCGTGTGCCAACCCTGTTTGCCCCTGGCTTATGGTATGTTGTCTCCTTGCTTGTTTATTCTGGTTCTGATCTTGTTTGCTCACTACAACCCTTGTAACATTAGTACCATTAATAAATCTTGTTATTTTTATCAGCAAGTGTCTTCCCGTGCCCTAGTGTACGCTACATTTTGTTTCTCTCCCTCATTTCCCCTCCACTAACCTGTTCCTTGTTTCCCCAAATCGGGTCCCTATTTATAGTTCCTTAGTTTGTGTTTGTTGGTTATTTTTGGTTCTTCTTGTGTGTTCCTCCATCTCAGGTCATCTATGTATTGGTCTGTGTCACGTCTCACCGGACTCCCAGCTCCCAAGCCATGCCCACCACTCACACATTACCTCGGTCTCAATCACCCGCATATTGAGCACACCTGCCGCTCATCACACACACGGACTATATAAGCACACACCAAACAACACTTCAATGGTGCACATTGAAGCCCTACTTGTCCGTTGCCACACAGCAGCCACTTTTGTCTCGCTGTGTCTGTGCGGTGTGCAAGTTGCTCGTTTGCTCAGCCTCGCCGGTGTTACTGGTCTCGTGTGTTTGTTTGCTTGTTATTTCATGCGCGTTTGTTACTCTACTGGCAACCCTGCTTAATAAACCTGCTTAAGCATGTTCCCTGTAGCGTCTGCCTCTGCTCCCTCTGCCCCGCCGTCACAGTCTGGTCCTCCCTTTGTCTCCCTTTCTAGCCTTTAGGTTTCTAGGTTGTTTCTAGCTCATCACATCTTTTGCCTCTGGCTTGTACTTGCATGTGTTTCACCCCATCCACCCCAAAACGTCACACTAGGTGATCTTCAGCAGAATTAATACATAAATGTCAACTGATCATTTGCATTTAATATTTATTGTTAAGAAATTATAAAGATGTTGGAAATGGTAAATAACCAAGACAATAATATTTACTGTAATCTCTTTACTAAGTGATCAAGTTTTTCAGATTAGAACAGAGAAGCAATTCTTTAATTCCTCACGTCCTACATCATCCTGTCCTGAGATCAGTAGAACAGTCACATTATTACATCATCCTTACGCTTTAAAGCTTGTGTGTAAATCGTAAAACTGCTGTTTGTGTAAATGTTGAAATGGCACAGACTTTGAAAATAAAGTTGTTACAGCAAACATTCTGGTTATTTACTAAATCCTTCAAGATTTCCAGAGTCATCAACTGGGATTGTGTCTTGTGTTCTATACCTGCCTTGGTCATGCAAGTTTCTCCTTTACAACATCTGGAGGATTCAACTGTATCTCTCTAAAGAGGCACCCAGGTGCTCTTCCAGTCCCTCATTACCTTGAGACTGGGTGACTTTAATTCACTCCTAGCTGGTTCCTCATTGTGTGTCTCAAGGTCCTTACAGTTGATCCAGAATGTAGCTGCACAACTGAAAACTCTGAAGTTCTCCAACATCACCCCACTGCTGTGGTATCTTCACTGGTCTCCTGTAGCTGCTGCATCAGATGTAAACCCTGCTGTTCCTCTACAAAGCTAAAAGTGGACCAGCCCCTCTCTAACTAATGTGAAGCCTGACTCATCCTGCCATCTTTCAACACACATGGAAAATGAGCATCAAAACTCTTCTCACACTAACTGTGAATGTTATTAACATTAACATTAGCACTTTTAATATTTTAAATTATAAACTGTTTACTTTTATTTACTATTTAAGATTATAAACTATCTGAACGATTATTACATTTTGTAATATATTTATTTGTATAGCTGTAGCCAAGTGTGATGTTGCTCCTAAAGATCACAGCAGGATGCCAAAACTTCATGCAAAGCTTATTAGTGACAACGAAACATGCAGCGACAATTGAGAAACACCCAGGCAAACACACACGCTTAAATACATTAAAGACGAACAATACACATGTGCGACATGATTACAGACAAGACACGAAACAAATCATGAATACAAGTCAACACGTTCACGAAACACGCAAACACACACAGACGCTGAGTGGACAACAAAGCGCTTTTGTAAGTGGCTCTGGACAAGACTAAGCACACTGTTTGCATGTTTATGTTTTACAGTTCCTCTATTCTCTCACCTCTCTCCTTTCTGTGTGTGCTGTTCCTCAGAGACACTCATTCTGGAGGTCACGTCTCCTACAGATTACAGCTATAAACCTGTAAACACACATGCAGTTAAACAGTGTAGGACACATATTTAATTACAATATAGATCACATAGCACCTTAAAATCCTGGTCACACATACAGAGACACTGCAGGATGCATGTTTACTTCAGTTCAAAATCATGGTTTCAAACTGAACCAATTTACAGGAAAACCAAATGATTAGAAAATTCTTTTAGATGCAGCAAAAATGCACTCCAGTGTAGAGGAATAAAAACATCCTTCTAGTGTAGAAGTACATAAGAACAATCCAGAATGTGTTTGCCATGTAAAGTTCTTTGTGTTTCTCTCTTTACTAACAGGTCCTTCCAAGATCATTTACAACCCATACAGTATCAGATCATCTACAGATCACCTCACTCTCATTCCTGGTGTTCACTGGTTATTCACTGCAGTCTGTAACTAAATGTACAGTAACTCTAGAGTTCGTAGTATAATTGTTTCGACTCTGAAATTCAGCCCATAAGATTTAAAATGAGGTCAAAAACTCTGTATCTATGTATCTACATCTATGTATCTACATACATATTAGCTGAACCATGTAGGAATTATTGTGTTTTTACACACATTATTCCTGTTTTAAGTGTCGGAGAGACCAATTACCATAATAATGAATAAAGTTGTCATGTGCACTACATGCTTATCAATCGTTTTGCACTGAAATATTATGTACAGAAAATTCTGTCTCTCAAAATGTCTGGAAGGATTCAGATACTCACTGTGTTCTCTCCTATGGTGATTTATGCTGCTCTCATGTAAAGTCTCCACAGCTCTCTCACTGTGTGTGTGTGTGTGTGTGTGTGTGTGTGTGTATGTATGTGTGAGTGCGCTCTAAGGTGAAAGTTGCCTGATTATTCTGGTATAACCACTATGTATGTGAAGGGCTGTACAAGTAAACTTTCCTATTTGAGTTTCAAAGTTCAGACAAGACCTTAATCTTCTTGCTGAGCTGTTACCATAAAGTAATAAAGTTTTTTGCCAGCAAAGCAATAAAGTGTTTCTTGGTAAAAGAGAGGAGCAGCATCTAAAATGTATATGTGAATTAATTAATTATGAATTATGAACTTACCACACCCAGAACACTGAATATTTCTGTGCTTGAACCAGAAAGTCCAAAGGTGAACATCTTTGCCGTATGTCCTAAACACAGCAGATATTCATTTGCATGAATAAATATTAAATAACATTATATATTATACCTGGTTACCTCCATGGAGATTTTTCAGTATGTAGTCTGACACAACTATAGAAGTGTGTGCTGTTTCACTGCGTGTGTTGTGAGTGTGTTGTATCTCTGTGTGTGTTTTTTTCTCCACAGTTGTTTACTCTTGTTTCCTTTACATGATTATTTGTGTAAATCCTCTGCATGCAGTGCTGGACAATAACAACAATTATGCACGAATGCTGTTTGTAGATTTAAAAATAGGAGGAAATACCACGCGTTCCGTTACTACGGTATATAAAACCACAGCAATTTAAATGGAGACAGACCGTTGATCATAAAATTAGAATAGCTCTATCTTTAGTAATTAAGATGACATTTAGTCCGAAAGACGCACAGTGCCAAAATAAGCACTGACGGACAAAACAGCCCACTATAATTACAAAATTAACAGATTCAATCTTACCTCGCTCTGTAAAATCCAGTAGTAATCCACCATGTACGGTTAAGTTTAAGTTATTATCCGAACTTAGTTAGTACCACCAAGTGAAATGTGTCTCAAGTGAAATGACTTATGAATGACTGCACGTTCCATTTATGTAAATGTAGATCTTACGTCATAATGTATTCATTTCAGGTAATAGTGGTTTAGTGTTCAGTCAATATTCTATCTATCTATCTACACTACTAAAAAAAAAAATAAAGGGAACACTTACACAAGACACAAAACAGCCAGAGTCCTGCAAAATGACCTCCAGCAGGCCATTAATATCCATGTTTCTGCTCAAACTGTCAAACTGACTCAGTGAGGGTGGTATGAGGGCCCGATGTCCGATGGGCCCGGAGGAGAACATCCACCGCCTTCATCAGGAGCATGCCCAGGTGTTGTAGGGAGGTCATACAGGCCTTATTTTAACTTGTCTTGAGGCACTTCCACTGAAATCTGAAATTAGATTTTCCACTTTTATTTTGAGTATAATTCCAAATCCAGACCTCCATGGGATAATTTTTATTTACATTACAATAATTTACAATCTTTTATTTATAATAATTTCAAAGATCTATTTTTGATGATCCCTCAACACATTCCACTATGTAATGAATAAAGATTTTCAACTGGAATATTTTGTCACGTCTCACCAGACTCCTAGCTCCCAAGCCACACCCACCAATCAGGAATTGCCTCGGTCTCAATCACCCATTTATTGAGCACACCTGGCGCTCGTCTATTAAGGACTATTTAAGCACACACCACACAGCAAGACTTTGCTGTACATTGAAGCCCTGCTTGTGAACTGCCACACAGTCACACTGTTTTGTGCTTTTGTGCAAGTTGCCCTTTTGTTCAGCCTCGCCGGTGTTACTGGTCTCGTCTGCTTGTTTGAGTGTTATCTCTTGCATGTTTTTTGCTCTACTGGCAACCCTGCTTAATAAACCTCCTTTAAAGCATGTTCCCTGTAGCGCCTGCTTCTGCTCCCTCCGCCCAGCCGTCACATATTTCATTCACTGAGATCTAGGATGTTATTTCAGTGTTCCCTTTATTTTTTTGAGCAGTATATCTATTAAATGTTCAAGGGTATTTATTCTTTGTAGAAATTACTGCTGTTTAATAATTACATTTATGTTAGCTTTCAGGAAATAAAGTATGCTATACCGGTGTTTATGAATGCGTGAAAAAAACAAACATTATATTTCAACAAATTAACAGTCAAATACTATGCAATGATTGTGCCCAGTTTTGTACAAAAATTACACTAGATCCCTGAAGTATTTGTACCAAATTTAACAGTAAATTAGGTAAACTATCATGCCTAATAGAATGTCTAATGAATTGGCTCTGTCCAGTTTCATTAGTGCAGAAATGGCCGCACTTCTTGCAGGTGTTTGCAGCCAGTTCACCTGTAAGGCCTTTTTAGGATGGTGTCAGGGTTGTTTGTGAACTGTGAAGTTGCACCCTGTACCATTACTGCTGGAGTTATTGGCAATGCCTGGATCATTGGCATTGCTTGTTATATATTATTGTTATATGTTATAGGCTGAAAAGTTGTAGCTGGTTGCAAAACAGTGTTTGGCATCAAGCAATTGGTTCCAGTCAGTTGAGGTGTGTGAGGCACCTGTTATCTCTTTGATGGGGTGTGATGGGTTGAAATGTTTATTTTATTTGGCCAGCTGTGTTGTCTGGGAGCCTGCATCCATGTGCATCCCTCACTTCCTGCAGATGCTTTTGATGAGTTTTAGCCTTCTGGAGTGGCTCACTTGCTTCAGTAAGACTCGGAGGCAACGTAGTGCCCTGCAGCAGCTCAGAGTTCCTGCTTTTTCTATCTAGCATTGTGCTACTGAACCAGAGTGTTCTGGTTTATCTCCACTAGCTGAATTAATTTTCTCTCCATCACATTGTTGTTCACCAGCACAAGCTGCCTGATCTTGTGTTGGTCACGATGGATTAGGGACCATCCTGACGTGGCCCTCTTGAAATGATTCTACTGGATGCTTATTTATCAGACAGAGAAATATCTGCATCCAGAGTTCCACCAGTTACTCTGTTATTCTGTCCACATGCTGGAATTCTTGTCATCACTATTGTTGGGAGATGGTGTGGAGGTGCTGCGAGGTGGAGCTGAGGATCTGGGAGGCTGGGTATAGAAAATTGAACTGGACATCAGGGAGGAAGGAACAGTCCAATGGCCATTATATCAACACATTTTACCTATAAGTATGAAAGTTTAATAAGTTGTTCCTTTTCTCTCCATTGGTGTTCTTCTGCATCTCCCCCTACCCTTATACAGTCTTGGGACGTTCTGACTGGTATATGGGTTGGAGCTGCTCCACGTCCAGCCCTTTCAATGAGAGGATTCCAGGTAAGTCCAGTCTCTATTCCTTGTACCCATGACCAGTAATGTCATCACTACATTTCCTTCAACAATGATGTCAACAGAAAAGGGGTGTACATGAGGGACGGTGTTCTTCCGCCCCCCAAGTCCCTTCTCCACTACCACAATCCCGACTGACAGAGCACCAAATGCATCATGAACATCAGACTCCTAAACAAGAGACAAAAGAAATTTTACTTAATTTGCAACCAATCGTTGAATGATTTTGTAATGTATACATGATGTAATATATAGAGGTGCTGGTCATAAAATTTGAATTCATGAAAAAGTGAATTTATTTCAGTAATTCCATTGAAAAAGTGAAACTTGTATATTATATTCATTCATTACACACAGACTGATATTTCAAATGTTTATTTCTTTTAATTTTATTATAACTGACAACTAATGAAAATCCCAAATTCAGTATCTCAGAATATTAGAATATTATTTAAGACCAATACAAAAAAGGAATTTTTAGAAATGTTGGCCAACTGAAAAGAATGAACATGAAAGTATGAGCATGTACAACACTCAATATTTAAATTAGGGCACCTTTGGCCTGGATTACTGCAGCAATGCGGCATGGCATGGAGTCGATCAGTCTGTGGCACTGCTCAGGTGTTATGAGAGCCCAGGTTGCTTTTGATAGTGGCCTTCAGCTCTTCTGAATTGTTGGGTCTGGCATATCGCATCTTCCTCTTCACAATACCGCATAGATTTTCTATGGGGTTAAGGTCAGGCGAGTTTGCTGGCCAATTAAGCACAGGGATACCATGGTCCTTAAAGCAGGTACTGGTAGCTTTGGCACTGTGTGCAGGTGCCAAGTCTTGTTGGAAAACGAAATCTGCATCTCCATAAAGTTGGCCAGCAGCAGGAAGCATGAAGTGCTCTAAAACTTCCTGGTATACGACTATGTTGACCTTTGACCTCAGAAAACACAGTGGACCAACACCAGCAGATGACATGGCACCCCAAACCGTTACTGACTGTGGAAACTTTACTGTGGAATTCTGTGCCTCTCTTCTCTTCCTCCAGAGTCTGGGACCTTGATTTCCAAAGCAGATGCAAAATTTACCCAGGCAAAACACTTCTCTTGCTGAAGAGTGGCTTGACACAAGGAATGCAACAGCTGAAACCCATGTCTTGCATATGTCTGTGTGGTGGTTCTTGAAGCACTGACTCCAGCTGAGGTCCGCTCTTTGTGAATCTCCCCCACATTTTTAAATGTATTTTGTTTCACAATCTTCAGGGTGCAGTTATCCCTATTGCTTGTACACTTTTTTCTACCATATCTTTTCCTTCCTTTCGCCTCTCTGTTAATGTGCTTGGACACAGAGCTCTGTGAACAGCCAGCCTCTTTAACAATGACCTTTTGTGTCTTGCCCTCCTTGTGCAAGGTGACTGACAGACCATGTAGAGGCCTTTGCAGGTGTTTTGAGTTAATTAGCTGATTACAGTGTGGCACCAGGTGTATATGAGTGTGTAATGAATGAATATAATATACAAGTTTCACTTTTGAATGAAATTACTTAAATAAATTAACTTTTTCATGATATTCTAATTTTATGACCAGCATGTATATAGGCCAGGTCTTAACAAGCACCTCATCATTCTGTATTAACCACCAATAGAGCTTGTACTCCAAATACTTTCTGGGCTGCTACTACAAAGTTTAGAAACTATAAGAGAAACGTTTTCCATCAGCTGTTTTCCATCCATTTCAAGAGATTAGAATGTTTAAATCCTCTATGGCAGGGACAAACAGCAATTCCTCTCGATTATGGCCTGTAAAGATGGTCTAAGAAGCAAACTATAATTGGTTAGTACAGTAAATATGAAAATGGTACTACTACAAATTTAAGTTACACTTTGCAACAGCGGGAATCAGCCTCAGTAAAGTACAAACAAAGACCTCGCCTGGGGAAAAAAAAACAGCAATCTTTCACATACTTCTTGTGTGATGTATGACAGCAGTAAACTGTACGACCCAAATGTTATAACTCTTGAAACATCTTGCTGTGCCAGCCAGGAATCAAACCTACATCACAAGAATGGGAATTGTGTATGATGCTATGACTCATCATTGTATGACACCACTATAATCATACAATGATGAGTCATCAAAAATGAAACCTCATTCAGCAATCTCTTCCATGTGTCTTGTTGTTTAAGATATTTTGACTGCTGAAGTACTTTGGTTGGCCTTATTGGGACACTTGTCATAGGCTCTCTAATATATGACCCAGATGGGACTCAAACCCACAATCCTCAGCTCCAAAGGCTAATGCCTTATCCATTAGGCCTGAAATGTTGAACAAAGTTTGATATTGTATGTCTGTTGTTCATCTTCACCTCACATTTGCATGTCGCACTTCTTTTTCCTTTACTAACAGCATCTTAGTGATTATAGATTTATTTGTGTCATCATGATTATGAACCTGCACAAACTTGGGTCAGTCGAGTTACAAGTCCGTTATGATATTGTGGTGTATAATCGCGAGTCTCCAAGGTGTTGCCAATGTTGGTATCTGTCTAGTTATGTCCCTCACTGTTGACAGTCATACTGAAGTCAGCAAAAAGTACAGGTCACATTCTACAAATTCCAAAGAATGCTGCTATTTGCATTGCTTAACTTTTCGTGCTCACCTCTTCTATCTTCTGCGTTACAGGTGGAGATGCTATTCACTATACTAACGAGGACTGTGGCAGCATTGGGACAACATACACTTGTCCCTCAAGCCTCAACATGTTCTGTATCAGTGTGCCTGCAGCGAAACGGTTTCTAAACACACTTTAGCGATGTTGACCCTCTCTTTGTTCTCCTTTCACCGGCGACAGTGTGTGAACATACGATTCTTATTTTAAAATACTTGAAAAAAATAAACAAACAGTAACTAACAACAGCATTGAGTCATCCGGTGTCACCAAGGGTGAACCTTTTTCCTGCCTCATTAGCGCAGTAGGTAGCTCATCAGTCTCATAATCTGAAGGTTTTGATTTTGATCCTCACATGAGTATCTGTAGCTTTTTCTAAATGGAAGTCAAGTACCCAAAATCTGTCAACTCCCCTGTCAACAACCCGGGCCACCTGGGTGAAAACCTATTATTTATTTTATTTTACCTACAGAAGGACATCTGTAGGCATGACCTCTTTAACTCAAGAGAACAAAACATCTTACCCTTCTCCTTTTGCACGTACACAGTGTCATACAATGGTCATGCAGAATCACATGAGAGCTTTAAGAGCTTAACTCTTACACATTATGACTAAACATATGCAATCAATAAAATTCCTTCACAGTAGTTATTGCCTGACCTAATGTGCTGTTGGTCAAGAAGTCCTTGATCCAGTGGCAGAGGGAGGAGTTGATGCCCAGGTCACCAAATTTGGCGACTAACTTGGCAGGGATACCGGTGTTTAATTTCTGAGCTGAAATCGACAAACAGCATTCGTGTATAAGTATTGTTATTGTCCAGCACTGCATGCAGAGGATTTACACAAATAATCATCTAAAGGAAATGAGTGTAAACAACTGTGGAGAAAAAAACACACACAGAGATACAACACACACAACACATACAGTGATGCAACACACTCACAACACACAGTGATATAACACACACACACACACACGGCACAGAGTGAAACAGCACACACTTCTATATTTGTGTCAGACTACATACTGATTCAATATTCAACACGGGCAAATCTCCATGGAGGTTTGTAATTAACTGGGTTAAATATATATTGTTATTTAATATTTATTCATGCAAATGAATATCTGCTGTGTTTAGGACATACAGTAAAGATGTTTACCTTTGGACTTTCTGGTTCAAGCACAGAAACATTCAGTGTTCTGGATGTGGTAAGTTCACACTGGTTTTGATTGCAGGTCTTATTCACACATGCATGAAGATTCTGACTGAACAGCTGCAGTT
>JAOYMR010000623.1:0-11093 GCA_025802075.1 Tenebrosternarchus preto
TATTGGTTTAAATAATATTTCGTGCTGTTAGCCTAATCTAGGGCTAATATAGTAAAACATTTAATTTGTCCATTTAATAGTTTGCAACCATGAAGATTTTGTCTCAAACAGTGCCTTCATTTTTCTGTTCCTTTTCTGACATCCAATAGCACAACATGACATTTTTTTGTCAATATTCCATGGATCTCAACTGTGTCAGTGCAATTGTATCTGCTATTTTTCTGCCACTGTGAGGTAACCATGGCGTAACCTCTCTAAATTGGTCTATACTTCTGTGAAACAGCTACATAAACACACACACACACATGCTGAGAACAAGTCTGACAGAATGGTTGAGCTGCGCGTGTACATGATTGACGTGGTGTGCGAGAAGGCGGGACTTATAAAGAATGGTCAAAGGAATGCAAAAAAACAGCTACATGGGGTATGGTGACTATAGAAAGAAAATGTCAATTTGAAAAGAAAAGCCAAATCCCAGACATTTTAGACACATTTTTAGGTCCCACAAAGAGGAGATATCTGGGGAGGGGGGCATATGGGGAGGAAGAGGGCATAAGAGGACATATGGTCACCACAGAAAATGCCACCATTGTACATTATTGGAATTTCAAAGCACAACACAACCCATCCATGCTTCACAATATTACTGCAGGTCTGTGACTGTCATTGTACACACTTTTGATCGCGCACCATAATTCACAATGAGGAGAATTTAACAGGAAATTATTGGATTAGGACTATAGTAGTACTTTTAAAGCAAAATCAGATCTGGAATTAGCATTTTAGAGTTTATATTGGATGGGTTGGTTTACGTACATGGCTGGATATACCGTAAGAGGTGAAGTTTGAACTACATGACAAGGAATTGAGGCAGAGATTGGAAAAGTGTGCTGTTGTATGTGATACCATGGAGAGCAGGGAAGGCTACCTCCAAATTGCTTTCTTTTACATATCTACATGCCTGTTTAGCATTGTAATAACTAACCTGAAACAAAACACTATGCAATTATGTCAATTTATTTAAGATTGATAGATATGTGTTATTATTTGTTTCCATCAGTGTCATTTGAGTAATGTCTGTTCCCTGTGAAGTTTGCTTTAGTTTGTTTTTCTCATAAAGCCCCACGTTAGATTAGGTATGGCAAAACTGTTCAAGGTGATCTTATAAAAAGACTGTCCTTAGGTGGAATATGCATGCTGTTTCCCTAAAGTATCGATGCATGGGTGTACTGATAGGCTTTTAATATGTTGTGTAAATAACTGGATGTCAATAGTATCAATTAGAAACAATGTTTTTGTTTGATTTAGCTCTGATTATGGCTCTAACTACACAAAACCAACCAATCAAAACATACCTCAAAGTCAACTGTGAAGAACATACAAGAATGGAATGGCCTTCACAGTCCCTAGACTTGAATAGTTGAAAATCTGTGGGGAAAATCTACAACATGCAGTGAATGTAAGACAACCTATGGGTTTTGCTCTGCCAGACATATTCTGCAAGGTAGAAAAAGGTAAAAATCAAAAAGTCTGAAAGACTTAGGGTATGTTTGGAATCTGTGATCTGTGAATCTGACAGTATTTGCACATGCCGCATTTGATGTTTTGTTTTTGGGTTTTTTTTTCTTCAATATGTTAAATTTAGCAAATACATAATAATTGTGCTCTGAAAAATGCAGAAATATTTTGCGCTAATGTTTTCACCTTGCAGAGGTTATATTAATTTCTTCTCACTTAGAGATTCGGCAGAACATAGAAAACCTACCAGGGGTGACCGTACTTTGCATACAGCTGTGTTCTAGATTTTCCCAGCCTTCTCAAGTAATAACTCTGAAATAAAAATGATGTTCATATTGTTACATACTCTCTAGGCTATATGAACCATCTTAAACCATCAGAGGTCTCCGTCATGGTCTACAAAGATCTATTTTCCAAACTTGATGGTCTCTTCAGACTGCCCTGTGTCTCTGTAGGTAAAGATGAACTCCTCTGGGGAAAAGCAGTTTCTGGAGCAGCTACAGAAGCAAGAAACTTCTCTAAATGCAATCCTCCCTGGCTTTGCCATACCAGGCTGTGGAGAAATTAGTTTAGTTGAATTTGATTTGCAAAATGTAAACAGATGACCATACCTTAACTTATAATTTGTGTTCAAGTAAATAAAGCCATTGGAAAAAAATGTTTAAAAAAGAAAAACAAAAGTGAAAAACAGCAGCGAAAAAAAGAGAGTATGAATCAAAGTGTCCTGGATTTCTTTATTCTGTTTGCAGGTGTGGTTTTGGCTGTAGTCATCATGGACTGTAGTCATACATACTGTTGTACAACATATTGTACAGTGCACAAACAGAGCAGCAGTTGTGAGCTCAAGAATAAGCTTCTCAATGCAATCTTCTAGGCTTTTTACAGAAGGACAGTATGAATGGTTTTTTTGCACATTTGTGTGCACACAAAGTATGAATATTTGTGTGTCAGAGCTGGGTGTTAACTTGTTGCACTTGTCATAGTTCCTGGAATGGACTTAAGGGACAGAGCAACCAGTTCCCCACATTCTGAAGTGTTCTCCAATGTGTTCTCCACAAAAAGCTTCAAATGCTTTTATAGCAACGCACCGGCGTTTGGGATGTTTGTACCACAGACCACAAAATAATCTGCCAGTTTTTTAAGTGCACTTAAGGATTCCTTTCCCATGGGAGGCCTCAGTGAAGTTCCACATTACTGTCTCAAAGCATTTCATAAAAGACTGATCTTAAGGATTCCTTTCCCATGGGAGGGTCTCAGTGAAGTTCCACATTACTGTCTCAAAGCATTTCATAAAAGGCTGATCTTCAGTGTAACCCTCTTAATTTCTATCATATAAAATCATGACGGTATTAATGATGTAATATAAACTAAAAGAAACTTTTTTCTTTTAAAGTGAATTTTTTCTATAAAGACCTCACAAGACCTCAAGTGAACCAGGTAATGCTCCATACAGAATGGCTGCTTTAGGACGGACTGGACTGAGAATACTCTACAATGAGACCATCTTTTAGTATTCTGTTTTCTTCACTCTCCTCTATGGATAAGGAATAAGACTTAGTACGTGGTAAAAGCATCCTATCACAACAGTATCCATAAGCATATCCTGAAAGTTTGTGCCTTTGTAAGAAATGTATAGCTTTGTTGTACAGCAAACATTTCAAAGATCAAGTCTTCAAACAAAAACAAAATCTTGTTTTTGTTTGCAAAATCTTGCTTTTGTTTGCAGTGACGTTGTATGAAACATAAGCAGTTCTAACAACATTGACAGTGTAGACGTCTGTGCAAGTTCATTAGACGTCTGTGCGAGTTCTTTCAGTGTAATATCAGATATCCTGCAAAGAAAATTTGGAGGAATCTACACACTGCTGCTGCAAGACAGGTTGTTCCTGTTGATTTGTGATCTACATGGAAGGAACTGTATGAGGGAGACAATGCTGTATACACAACACCAAGAAACACAAGACGTTCAATTTAGGAATTACACAAGACATTCTATTACACAAGACATTCCATTTGGGAATTTGGGCATTTTGTGGATGGCAAAGAATATAAAATATGGAAAAAGATTGTCAAGAGCCACATTAAATCCATTCTGTTGTCCAGACACACTGAAACCCTACCTGGCAACTCTGGATAGGAGTCATGTCTACATCAAGAAAGAAAATGTCAGAAAAAAGAAATAGAAGACAAAAGGTAAAAAAATTTTTTAACAAAATACAGTGCACCTTTGCCTCCCTCTGGTGGTGGCCTGAGGCTCAACCATCTAATTCCAAATAAATCTGACTAAACTGCAGGAAACATTTAATGAAACATCTCAGCATCATCTTATACAAGTTAAAGCTCCCCTGTCTTGTTTCTCTCACTGATGATGACAAAACTGAAGCTGTATTATCTGCTGATTGAGAAGTACACATTTGTTTCCCAGTACGTAGCATAGCATGACTTTAAAACATGCAAAACAAGGGCACATCTGGAGGTTTAATGTTACAAGTCTGCCATGTGACTGAATATTTATCACGAGGGATAAAGTGCTTAGAAGGACACTAATGGAACATCAGTCAGAGTTGGTGACAGCCCTCAGACAGAAAGAAAAAAAATGTAAAAAATGGGCAATTATGGCAGAAAAAAATGTATTGTCTTACTGAACCGGAAAGCCAACTTAGAATAAATGACATAAAACTGCTTTGTTGAAGAGGAAACGATATTTGAAGTATGGATAAATCAATACAAGAGACCTTTAATGTTGTTGGAATGCAAACATGTACAGTCAGCTTGTGTTCAGTTGCATATTCCAGTGTTAGGCACTTCTACCCATCTCTTACAAAGCAGAGGCGTAGAGATCAGAAAGATGCAAATGTTAATCATCCATATTTGCAGTGTTTTACTGCTTACATTTTCTGTGATAGATTTCATGATGAGAATGTAGTATTAGGTTATTTACATAGGTAGAATCTTTTATAGACCCTGTTCCCCAGGGTCAGAAAAATAAAGGAAACATTTCTGGAGGTGTCAAGCAATCTGTCGTGTCTCCCACTCCATTTATTGTGTTTATTATCTCACTAAATGCTGTTATTATCTGCTAAATGCCACTTTCCACATCATAAACATCAGTAGACTACTGTCATTTGCTTTGGAAAAGGCAGAAAACTTTGGAACTGGAATTTTGAATTGTCTCTCAAAATATATTACAAACAAAATATATTATGAATTTTGTATGAATTGTGTTGCATTTTGATGAGACTTGTTTCGCTCAAGATGGTGCAGGTGTATATATCCTCAATATTGCAACAATACACAGATGTTTCTTTATCGGCTGAGAAAAGTTACCTCACGAACTGTACTGAGAGTTTAAAATCACTGAAGCTTCAGACATTGATGATTTCAGTGAGCCTATTGTAGAAGTTGAATCTACACATACACAAAATTACAATGTTTTTGTCATTATGGAAGTTTTAATCAATTACTGTGAATTTACATGAAAGTCATGCTAAATGAAGAGTCTCTAGGTAGTTAAGATAAGTAGTTATTGAAAAATCAGTGTACATCACATCTATATTTATTTAAAAAAATATGTACCACAACCACACTTCATATGTCGACAAGCATTTGGATGAACTTTTGGGGGGGTGACATTTATACTGAGCTGGGAGCCAGGAGCTAATCAGGACTCATGAGCCTGATCTCTATCAGGTGGCTCCACACTATATAATAACTGCATCCCAAGGCTGCAGCTGACATGGGATATATCCTTAATAGTTTAAAAACTGTCCTATTAAGATTCATTCTTAGTAGCCTGTTGTTCGCACAAATGGAGCAGTCAAACGAGGCTCCGTGATTATATAACCACTTCTTGAAATTACAGCGCAAAACTTGAGAAAAACCCACTGTGTGTATATGCATGTATAGTATTAGTCAAAAGTTTGGACACACCTGACTGAATGTATCCATTTAACAGTAACAAATACATTTTAATCTAATGGATCATACTTGTCTAAAAATTGGTCTCTAAGACAAATATAAATTGGTAAAGTTGTTAGCCTGTATACTAACTGATTTTCAACACACATACATGCACCTTAAGCAAAAAGTTTTCTTTTAGAACTATACTCCCTCACCCTTCAAGTGCTCTGCACATATGAGAATTTCTTCAAGACTAATGGAGAAGCATCATAGGCAGCTGCCTCATGGAGCTGGAGAACACCAACAGTGTGGAGCTGAGTACAATAAAGAGTGGCTACTTTAAAGAATCTAAAACAAATACTGTCTATCATTTCAAACAGCTCCAAATGTAGGCTGTATTTCTAGACTTCTGGCTGTTTGTCAGTCTACCCCAGGCACCTCTTCCATAGTGCGATGGGTAAGGTTGGGATCCTTGACTAAGGATTTGATCCCCAGACTGGGCTAAATAGGTGTGCCTCACTCCTGTCATCACTAAGCCCCTCTCCTCCTTCCTCTGTAATATGCCCAGTTTCTTTCACCTTCTCAGTAGTGTAGTGGGCCCACTTCTTCAGTTCTATCAACTTCCTTATCCACTTCACCTTTCAGTTGACTTATGCCATTTTTCTCTATTCCTCTTCCCTGGAGCACAAAAAATAAAAGCCCAGTGATTAATCCAATTCAAAGACAAAAAGGAAATTTTTAAAAAGAATTTAACTTATTCACAAGCTAGAGAAGCATTGAAGAGTGAGGCTGAAAAATTTGAAGACTTCCTGAATAATTTAGCACTTTGTTTTTGTGATGAAGAATACCACAAGACAAAAGCATAAACAAAGTTGAAGTGCAGCCAAGACAGAGTTTCATAATGAGAGAAGAAAACCTTCAAGTTTCAAGTTTGCAATTCTTAATATGTAAATATAAACCACGTAATTCAAAAAGGCCCCAGCGATTGGGAGATTTTTTTACCTCAGTTTGATATCAAACTGGAATGTTGTGAAACATGAAGAATTACCTTCTTTTTTACATTCTTATCACAGTTAGTTAAAAAATTACCGCTTGAAGCTGATGTGTTGGAAACAGGACAAATGAGCAAACATAAGGATGTATAAGGAGCAACTTTGATAAGGGCCAAACTGCTAGATTAACTAGCTAACCACTCCCTCTGTCGTTGTTTTGCTAGCTATGAAACCAGCTAGCTAACTAGCGATTTTCCGACTGCGTATGTAATTATTTATTAAAAATACGACCTAAAAAATACCAAATGAATCTGGGGGAAAGGCAACTCCAAAGGTGTTGAAGAGTTTAAATTCTCCGAAAATGTTTGCTCGATTTTCTTAAGTTTTATATGTAAAATTGAACTGATTTCTCGTAGCTGCTATAGACTGTCAAATTTATTTCCATTTCCCGACAATGAAAAATCAGACTTGGAGCAGGCTAAATGTGAGGGATTAACGTTGGTATAGTTAACTTTACATGTCTGAATTTCGCTGTGCATTATGCAATTTTTGCACATCCTCACTCGAAAGCCTTTTTTCTAAGGTAATAGTTATTACAATGTGACTGTTGCTAAAGACTTTAGCGGTACTGATTTTTTCTGAGGTAAAAGCAAACAAAAAAGTAAAATCTTCATAATTTGACTTCGACGCCATTGGGATACATGACAAAAGAACAAGTGAGTGCCACAAAAAAGTAACGATGTAATGGGGCTTTTAATGAATAAGTGTTGTATAGTCCTTTGTGGCGTAACGCTATAAGTTTTGTAGAATCGAATCCAGTGCGTACTGCTTAAGCATCTTGGCTTCAGAAAATCACAATGGGACGCAATGGTGACATTCTGTTCATTGTTTAATACAGTCTGTGGTGAAAACAGTGCATCGCAGGTTGCTGCATGTGGGGTTTGTGTAGCTGCAGAGCAGAGTGCCCATGCTGACCCCTGTGCACCACTGAAAGCACCTATAATGGGATGAGAAGAATTGGACCATGGAGCAAATGGAAGAAGGTCGACTAATCTAAAATGCTGACGGTAAGTGGAAAGTGGTGATGAGTCACCTTTTTTGTTTAGACTAGTACATGTGTCAGGAAGAGATGGTACCAGAATGCAGTATGGGAAGAAAGCAAGCACATGGAGGTGTTTTGATGGTTTGTTAAATGTTTTTCTGCCTACCTAAACAGTGTTACAGACTAGGTAAATTTTTTCATGGCAATCGTATTCCTTAATGGCTGTGGCCTTTCAGTAGCATAATGCCACAGTGCAAAAGTTGTTTAGGAATGGGTTGAGAAACATGAATAAGTGTTCTTGGTGTTGAATGGGCCTCCAATTCCCCCAGATCTGAGTCCAGTTCAACATGTGTTGAATGTGCTGGAAAGGCAAATCTGATCCACAGAGGCTCTGTTGCGTGCCTTACAATGGCAGCCTATCAGACTTTTGTATTTTGTTCTGATTGAAAATGCATGAATTTCTCAAGCTCTCTTAATTGAATACAGCAAAAGGGATCTCCACAATGTCACAGTGATGCATACAGATCACAGAAGTCAGTTGTTTGATTGTGAATATACGGAGATAATAAAATCCCTTATTTTTTCCTTGCAGTATTTATTTTGAAAGAAAATTGTACTTGAAATTGCTTTTAAACATGCGTTGATGATATATTGGTTTGCTGGTATATCTGTGTTTACTTATCCATTTATCCATCCATTCATATTCCACCACTTATCTGGGTTCGGGTCGCATGGGCAGAAGCCTTAGCAAAGTGGTCTAGACCTCCCTCTCTCCTGCAACATCCTTCATCTCTTTTTTTTTTGGGGGGGGGATACCCAGGATAGTCGAGAGATGTAAATCCCTCCAGCATGTCTTTGGACTCCCTCCATCACATGGCTGTTCCAAGAAATTTTGTCCATAAAAGTTCTGAACACAATCGGTGACAAAGGGCATCCCTGGCAGAGTCCAACTGGAATCCCAACTGACTTACTACCGGCCATGTGAACCAAGCTCGTGCTCTGTTTTGTAGAGGGACTGAATGGCCTATAGCAGTGAGCCACATACCCTGTACCCCCAAAGCACCCCCCGAGGGATGCGATTGGATGCCTTCTCCAAATCTACAAAGCGCATGTGGACTGGTTGGGCAAACTCCCATGTACCCTTCAGGACCCTTACAAGGGTGAAGAGCTGGTCAAGGGTGAAGAGCAAAAGCCCCATTGTTCCTATTGTAACTGAGATTCGACTATCAGCCGGACTCTCTTCTCCAATACCCCTGCATAGGGAGGCTAAGGAGTGTGATCCTCCATGTTGAGGTGAGCTCAACTATATCTAGTTGGTATCTCTCAACTTCGCACACCAGCTCAGGCTCCTTCCTTACCAGAGAGGTCATGTTCCATGTTCCTAGAGCCAGTTTCAGAAGCCGAGGATCAGAACTCCAGGGTTCCTGCCTTCAGCTGCCACCCGATTCACGAAGCACTGAACTTCCATACCTAACTCTCCCATGGATGGTGGGTCCGCCCATCACCTAGGACTCATTTCTTCCAGAAGCGCATTTGTGAGGTCACATACTGATGTTGGACGAGAAGGCCTGGTTCTCAGTCTCCGCTCTAATTCATCCCAAAGGTGTTCTGTCGGGTTGAGGTCAGGACTCTGTGCAGGCCAGTCAAGTTCATCCACACCAAGTTCTCTGCATCACTATACATATTCTACTGTCTGTATAAAATACAGTGGTACAGTGGTCTGTACCAATATGAATATTCTGGTCTAAAGTTTGATGGTATAAAATATAATAGCTCAGTCTTCCAGTATGAATATTCTGGCCTACTGTCTGTGTATAAAATGATAAAGGTAAGTGGTGGTGTTTTTTTCTACATACATGCAGTAGAAACCTTGACAGACTTAATTTCCTTTACATAAACTTTTGTCAGCTTGGAGAGTAAATATTTTTGTTGTTGCTTATTATACTACAGTTGATACTCTTTGAAAAGTGCCTGCCACATTTTATCCTTCTGTACATTTGTTTGCAGTTTGCCCGCTGTGGGTATTGGTTGTGATAGGTGATATGGTACCGGGCCAACATCTAACACATTAATCTGATTCTTGTTTGACATAAGAGATATATATATTTTTTATGTGCAACACTTGTATGATTTACAGTTTCCCTTGCCAAATTCAATTCAGTGCAATATGTGGATTATGCACAACATGAATGTTTTCAGGCACAGATGGAACATTTCATTCATTGTTATCTATGCTTTCCAGAACAGTATTAAGCAGATTCTTTGTATAAAAGATGTAAGTGATGATGTGACATTACATGCACTGTGCTGAGCCTCTTTCTCTCTGTGTTTGGATCCATCACTGGCCTGCTGGTGTTTTATTACAGTTTTAAAGAATTAGAATGATGATTTCCTGGAGATTATTATTTCCTATGGAGACAAAAATGACTATAAGATGTCCTTGAGTTTCTTCAATGGTGCATGAAAATGTACTTCTTTATTATTTTTATTATCATCATCAATATAATTCTGAAACAAAAACCAAAACACACAGATATTTTTTACACCGTAGTCATGGATAATTTCCTGTTGACTAAGGGCTAAGTTAGGTGAGCTGAATGTACAAGTAAGCCCTTAAGCTCTTGGTTCAGAAAACATTCTCACTTCCTTTTTATTTCTCAGACTGCCCACATTTCTAATGACATCACCTGACAGTTGTAGGGCAGGCTGAACTGACCTGAGATCGTAGATAATAATACATTTAGGTAGGGTAAATGCATTAACAGCTAAACACATGTTCCCAAATGTCTTTATACGTGATAATAGTATCTGGCCTTGAAAATGTTAATTTGATTAATGGTTTGCCAGCATTGTTTTTACTCTGCAAAGTGGAGGAAAGGTTAATCAGATTATACCTAAATATTATCTCTTAATTTAGAGCGCAATAGTAAGACTGAGCATGGGCATGTGTGTAGATCATGATTGTTTTGGATTTTCCTTCAGATACTACACTACATGGTTTACTTTTACAATAGCGTCCATATTCATTAGCCTTTTAACAACCATTTTCAACCAATAATTAGAATGTTTTGAAAAAAAAATTTGGGCATTCTGCAGTGAGCAATTAGGTCAGAAAGGTAATTACATCAAATGGATCTCTTACTGATGCTCTTCAATTATGAGAGCCTGTAGATCACTTGTTGTAGTGTTTTAAATTTAAGAGATATTGTTTTAAGGGGACAGTATGTATCAAGTATCTGCTTGGATATGGGACTAACAGAATATCATGCCTTCTTTCTGGAAATTTGTTTGATATCTTGACTCATCTGCAAGTTTGTTAAATATTTTCCTTTGAAGAAATGGGTGGTTTGCAGCAGTGTTGTTCCCTTTGAACAAAGTAATTTAGTCCTGGTAATTTGAAGACTTGAGTTTGTGCTATCCAGAATCAGAAGTTTATGGTGCTGGTTTTCTTATAAATTCAACACTCATCAGCCATAATGAATATTTTCATAATGTTTGAAAATATATACACTGGAGATCAAAATTAGAGAACAATGTATGAACACTTGATTTTTTCAGAAATATTGTAATCTACATTGATCAACATTTGAAGGATTTTTGTAAGGGGTACACCATGCCACTAGAACAGTGTTTTACAAAAT
>JAOYMR010000624.1:0-11085 GCA_025802075.1 Tenebrosternarchus preto
CATCACCAGAACCTTAAAATCTATTCTAAAACTGACAGGTAACCAGTGCAGTGAGTGGAGTGCAGGTGTAATATGATGTATAGGCTTGTTGTTATTTTGCTTTTGCTTCTTTCCTTTGTTCTCTGTCTCACTTTTTGATTGGTCCTCTCTCTGTAGTTGTATATTTATTAGCCTATGTCCCTACTTTATTTAAGATTTTAAAAAGAGGCTCAGTTTAATTCCCTAACTATGTCATATAAGCTCAATTGTGGTCAGTAATGGTATGCTTTGTGTTATGAATTTTAATAATTTAATGTCACAAAAATGAATAACTTTTTTATGTCAGTTTTTTTGGCCAACATGTATTTTAGAGTTCTGTATGGAGAGATCATAGTCAATGTTAGTGTCATGGGCAAAAACATTAAAACAAACTTCATTGTTTCTGTGTTTCTTATATAGGTATTAGACCTTTGTGAACGTTTACTGTATTTTGTAAGTTTTATATATATACCCAGTGAACAGGGTAACTCACTAACAACTACTAAGTACCAACAACTTCAGTACTAACAACCACTATGCTCATGCTACAGCTCATGTTGTATTCTACTAGGGTAGTTGCTGCTCACCTCTTTAACACTGAACACTTGCACCATTGAGTGCAATATTTTTTTAATTGGACTGATGAAGCAGCAGATTTAAATATTTTGCAGCAAGGATGTCAGTTTTCAGAGAGATAGCGAACAGAACAATTACTCAAATAATCGAATCATTCGGTATAATTGAATCACTCCAGTTATGTTCTTATTTGCTGATATAATAATTTAGTTGCTGCTGTATTTTTTAAGGTGGTAGCTGTATTTGATATAAATTACTGTATGTTACATAAAGTATTTTCCCAATTAATCTGTAATTACAAAAAATAATGTAAATGGAAAACCGATGATATTTATGACATGTCTTGCATTTATAAGCCTCATGTAAAAGGAAAAGTCTTTACAATTCAGGGTGTGTGAGGCTTCACTGATGTTTCATCTTGTAAAAAAATGACTAAGCTAATAATGTGTCATCTAATTGGGATTGAATTTAGGCTTTTGGTGTAGTGAAACCATAATATTCTTGAAGTATCAGAACATGAGCTATAAATGATTATGCACCTGTGTATTTTTCTCAACACCCTTAAAAACCAACAAAACATTATTGAGTTACTCTATAAAAAAGGAAATTATTCTATTTCTATTTCAAAAGGAAATCAAATGTTTCAGATGTTTGGAATTGATTACCAATTCCTCTTCTATAACCTACCATCAATTAGTTACACCTACAGCTCATTGTCACACTCCCTACCCAGCATATATATATAGTCATCTTCCCTCTGCACTTACTTATTACAAGTTTATTATATCTTGTGCAGATTAATGTCAATTGCTTTCTCAAACATCCATAATCTATTTGATCTGTTTTCCAGTTTTTTTCACTTCTCCATCAACAAAGTGCTAGTGCTCATAAACTAGCAAAACCTTTAAGTGTGGACATGCATTTCCACTGGTTTAAGACAGAGGCTTCCTCATGTAAGTAGAAATATCAGTCCATTGCTGATTTGCACTGGGAAGAAAGGATAATATCTGGTGTGGCTATCAAATCAGGCCACACACATTTTAGAATAATCATATCAAACGATCATGTGACCTAAGCAGTTCCAAAGTTTATAACAGTTCCCAGTGTTGGTAAAAGCAGACTCAAATATAGCCAAAGATATTAGAAAATCTCTGGTATAGCATGCAGAGAGACCCGCCCTAGATAGCTGAACCAAATCAAAGAACTGGTAGGTTTCACAGTTGAAGAACGTGCAGACAAACAAAAAGGTAAAAGGAAGCACATGCAGGTCTCTAATTAAACAGATTAATTAAAGTAGAGATAACAAAACCAAATATAATAGTTTACAGTACAAAGTATACCAAAAGAAAACCAGTAGTTTTCTACAGTAAACACAGTACAGGTTAAAAAAGAAGGAAAAAAGAACAAATAAAAACCCTGAGACTGAAGATATGGCATATGGCCTGATAACCCTTGCATGACTAGTATATTCACAACAGCTACTTCCACTAAAAGTATCCCTGAACATAATTTATAGGCTACATAAAATGTAAACAATTAAACACTATTATTGTTTGCTTACTTTATTTAAAAGAGGACCCTACAATACAGGGACCCAGGTTACTTCTTCAGCTCACAAACAGCAATACTAAATATTATTCTGGAGAAAAAAGTGACTGGTGCTGTGCTTGAGGCAAACTTCAAAGGCTACAGGTGAAAGGAAAGGCACCCTCAGGCTACTATCTTAGCTCCAGGCTCGCACAGCTGTCCTCTATGTTGTACCTTGCAGGCAGCTCTAATCAGCTCCTCTAACCTGTGCCCTCTAGGCTTTCAGGCACTCCACATTCTGTAATGAGTTTAAATGAGCCACTGGTTCCTCCTAATGTAGCTGACACACTGCGAAGCTCATGCTAAATGACTCCTCCATGACAAATTCAACTTTGCAGGACCAGAAAGATATGTGTGCACCCACTTATTCCACTCAGAGGAGTGACCCTACTACCCATTACATCCACTCCTCTTCAAAATTGTCCACATCCCATGATATAAGATATGGTAGAAGGGACTGGAACCACTGATTACCATTATTTTTTTTTACATTAACTGTTGGTATGTGCAGAGGGCCATTGCACAGACCGAAAGACTTTTGCTTGAACTCAGCCTGATTGATGTACATAAAGTTATCTCTGCTTGTTCCTTTTCCTCCACAGGAACCAAACTGTAAACACCTGCAAGATCTAAAGTGGAAAACAACCAAGCTCCAGGCCTAAGCATCGAACGATTCTTCAGTCCTCAGTAGAGGAAATGCATGTCAGAATACCTGCAGGAATTCTAACAGGTGGACCACTAGGGCTATCCACTGGCCCCAGTCTCCCAAAACCAGATTATCTCTCTGGTTGACTGACATTCTGAAATATCTGTTTTCCACTAATATTGCACTCTGTACAAAAGGAGACTAAAACAACTGGTCACAGTGTTGGTTAAAGAATGATCATACCAAGAACCAAGAACCATCTGTTTTGCTGTTTTGATATGGATATGCAGTGATGATCGATGTTTTTTAGTCTAAATTGTATGACAATAGGTTTAAGTATTCTGATAGATTAGGGGGGAGATGAGACAGGTGCAAATAGTGAAGGGATTATACAAAACACAAGACAAGAGAGAAGACAGACTCTGAAATTTCTCAATCTTGTGGACATGATCCCTCTTTCTCACCAGCTATCAGTGGCCATAACAAAACTTTTGTTATGTACATGAGGGACAGAAACATTGAGGCTGCAGCTGTATGGTACATTTGGAAGGAAGCCAAATGTGTGAAGTGTGTATGTGCTGTGTATCACTATCTCTCTCTAGATAACATTATATTGTTGTTGCTGTAATTGTTGTATAAACTGTGATGTTGGAAAGATGACTGGGCAAAAAAAGGGGCAAGATGCACAAGTCAATGTGCTGTAATAACACATTGTAATAACAATGTTGTATACAATAACATATTGTAATAACACACTGTAATAACAATGTTGTATACAATAACATATTGTAATAACACATTGCAATACCAATGCAACGTGTATATAATGGAATTGTAATAAAGTAATACACATGTAATAGCTGTTTCTAATGACCCATGTTTGTTAATATTATGTAATTAACAGTGATTGTATGATATAACATGATGTAATAACAGTGTATTTATGTCTGGTAATAACGATGTTCTAATATTTTGTAATAATATTGAAATAACTAATTGTCATAACAATAAAGCACAATCGTTTTGTTATTGTTATTATTAGACCTAGTTAAACGACTAAATCATGTTATGAAGAATGTCCAGGTGTGATGAAATCCTGCAGAATGCCAAGACTTACCTTGTAGGCATTGTTTTAATTAAGATGCGAGATTACCTTGCAGGTTAATTATTTTCAGTATTGTACAAGCTTTTTGTGGGTGTGTGGGTCAGTGCTTCCAACGTGTCATTACCAAGACAAATCACAATTGAAAACTGTTCATTGTTCATCAGTTTGAGATTGAGACTAAATGTTTTACAGTATCACTCAGTCTTACTTCTACATAGCAACAGTAATAGATGTCCAACCTATTAGCCTCTATATATATACCCATATATAGCACTTGTGAGCCAAGATTCTATCATTAGTATTATTCTATTGGACCTGTTCTAGGTTCATTGTGGGAACAGTAAACTAAATTTGAAAATGAAATAAATAAAACAATAATATAATATTTATTATGATTGCATTTTAGGATCTAATAGTCTGGACAGCACTGGTCTTCTGCCTTTATTTTCCTCTCTTTTGCTTTATGATCCCCACAGTTTCACAAAGCTCTCTGATCCCTTTCAGGTATTCTATAAAACTCCCACTGTGCCTAAAAAATGCTGTTGTGTTTTTTAAAACCATGTGAAAGTATTCAACATGTCTCTCAGGAGAAAAAAGCCAGGGGCAAAAACTTTGTTTGTAGTGCCCTTCCAAACACGCAGTGTCCCTTGAATTTGATCACCTATTATTCCCAAGATACAGCATCGCAGGAGGGCAGCTGACTGACAGCGTTTAAGCAATATACACAGTAAACACACAAACACATTGTCATTCACACCTGAGGTTCTGTGAATAATCACCCACATCACTTTCTTGTCATTGTCTCTTTCTCTCTGTCTTTCTGTGTCCGATTCTCTCCCACCTAATGCAGTTTTGTATGGTGTCACATTTTTCTGGGTTTACCTTTGGGGAACTTTAGTGTCATAGGCTGTGTAAAGCACGGACGTTTGCTGTGGGTCACCCCTGCACAAGTACAGAAGAGTTCCAGACAAAACAGTTAACAACACAGTTTCAGTTAAAAGCACATCTCTAGCTTTTACACTGTCTCTTTCTCTCTCTCTGTCTTTGTTTCTGTTTGTGTACTTTTATATAAGACAACAGATGTGACAGACCCTCACCTAAGCAGGTCATATCAGCCTGTAAGCCCTTCCTTAGTGCCTTTCTATACACTGTGAGTAGCACAGATTCGCTCTATTCCCTACCCGCTCAGTTCAGTTGTGAAAATGATGCAGATGGTGTTGAATGTAGAGATTACATTGGATTTTAAAGGATCTACAGAGTTCATGGGACCCATCATACCAGGTAATGGTACAACTACAGGGGAAGCGGCAAACAGCAAAGAGGTTGCAGCTGTTTCAGGAACCACCAAACCTAGCTGTAGGAAATAGGGATAAGTTCTATAATGAAGAAGTGTTAGGTTAAAAGTGTAAAGAACTCATCATTGAGTCAGAAATAGGATCCATGAGCAGGTAACATTCAATGATATTTTACTGAAACACATTGTCCAAAATCCGGAAAAAGGGTCGAAAGCCAGAGATGAGAATAGGAGGTTAAAGTACAAGGAGGGCTAGACAAATGTCAAAAACAGGCAGAGAAAAATAAAAAACCACAGGACCAATAACACAGCAGAGGTAATCAAAGGGGCAATAAACAGAGAACAATAAACAAGCAATAATCCAAAAACCAGAGAACATAGAGAAATACAATGCTCGGTATACAAACACTATGAAGTATAGTATACTTTACAACAGTAAGATACAAAGCCAGGGTACAAATAGGCAATGTAATCAGGGTATTGGATAACAGCTGGGGAGGGAACCATGGCAACTATCGATATTCTGGTGAGGCGGACCTCTGGTGGCCAGGGGGAGAACTGACGACGCTGACAATAGGCTAAAGTGTGAGGTGCGCACTCTGGTTAAAAAAAAAAGCTTTCCTGTGTGTGGTTATATTGGTTTGGATGGTCCTGAGTTGTCTGCTTTACAGGCAGGATTGGAAACATTGGTGTCTAAGATGTTGGGGACTGACTTTGATTTTGCCAGCATACTTCATGACTCTTCTGTCCTTAGGATTTGGCAGGTTTCATCTAAAAATTCTCTCCACAGTCCTTCTTTATATAATGTTTAATACTTCTGAGGTAAAGGAGCCAAATGAAAGCATAATGTAGGAGGTGATGATGGACTTAATGATTGTATTGTGGAAGTCAATCTATCATCAGAACTTCAGACACCATAAGAACACAATATGCTGTGTCAGTTTTGTCAGTGGAGTTTATGTTATGTTCTCCTCTCAGATCCCTAGTCCAGAGTCACTGATCCACTGATGTTGAGGGACAGTGGAAAGAGGGTGAAAAATATAATGTCTACAATCATCATGTACAATTTTTATGGTGTTGAGCACTAGTTGCTTGTAAATGCACCAGGATACCAGCTGTTTACATGTTTCTATAGGCATGGCTATTAATTGAGGCTGGTCATTGTGGTGTCATCTGCAAAAATTAAAATCTTCAAAGATATTTTTTGGAGATGTAGTCATAAAAGATGAGAGCACACAGATTTGAGGTGCATATGTGCTGGGTGGAAGGGTATTTGACATGCTTTTTATATGTACTACTACTGTGTACCTTTCAGAGGCTCCCAATGTACAGATAAACTTGAAAACTTCTGGATTACCTTAGAAGGTACAAATCATGGAATATACCAAAAGTATTGTTAGCTTATATTGTTATTGTCATGATAGTGCCTAGCACTAAGAAGGGAGGCAGGATGTCAAGCTACGGAAATAGTAAAGTGTTTATTAAAGACAATGATGATACCGACAAATGCAACAGCAAGAACACTTCAACAAAGACCGACAAACAGGGGGTGACACACACACGCTTAAATACACACACATTAACAAAACACAGGTGCAGCGAATAATGATAAAATGAACATTTAGATGACAAGCCCACAACATATACACAGATGCATACACGTAACATTTACAAACCTACACACACAGGCACACCCACACAAACACAGGATAAGGGAGGAGTCAAGGGTGGCCACAATGACCGTAAATCCCCCCAAGGGGCGCTTTCTCCTGGAGCCTCCAGAGCTTAAGGACTGCTCTCAGACCTGTCCTGAGGAACAGGACTGAGGAACCAGGAACCACAGCCACCAGAGCAACCCCAGGAGCTCAAAGAAGAGGAGGCCCACAGCGCCCTAAACCTCCCCAAACAAGGGGTGGCACCAGGCACAGCCGCTCCTATGCCACCCTCCCCGGGACTGGGGAAGACACTGCTGGTACACACACAGGGACAGACACAGTAATGAGATTGAACTGGGGCAACTGGGGACAGACACAAAAACAGTTATGGACACACGTACAGGGACATTAATGGGGATATAGGTCAAGGGACCCCCTGGCAGGATCCCTGTGCCCAGTGGGGGGTGCTGACCCAGGGAGTCCACAGCTAGCTGCTGGGGAGCTGCTCGCTGGTGTGGAGCAGCTGGGGTCCCTTGGCAACAGCAAGTACACCTTGACAAAGACTGACAAACAAGGGGTGACACACGCTGCAAAATTACAAATCAATATTCATTATAGACCTACTGGCAGATTTCTTTAAAGGGTTTCACTCCCAGCAATTTTCAAGGCTCCCCTGTGCTTCTTGTGAGTCCTACAAGGGAATTTTTTTTTTTGGCAGGAAAACACCTCTTACCCCTTACTTCATTCCAATAGAAACACTTCAAACTGACACAAAGCTCTGCTTTGCACCCCACAAGAATATCATTAAAAGGACCCATAAAATTATCCACAAAAGGGCTTGTAAATATTAACATGCAGATTTCTAGAATATAAGAAATATACTTATAGTTTATTTCACATAACTGAATATACATGTTTTGATATATTTGATATATTACTATTTGATATATTTTGCTTTATATGTGTATACATGTTTTATAGTTTTATGTTCTGATACATTTATTTTTATTTATTATATCTCGTACTATTTATATTCACAGAAAGACAGTGAGAGTATTACTCCATCATTTTGCCTCTTATTCAGGGTCAGTTTTCATTATTACATGCTGTGTTTTCAACACCAGAACATGGAGGGAGTGATCTTGTGTCTTCATATATTCTTGGGTTGATTCTTCTAGTGTATTGCTGCACCAGACTCCTCCACATTCATATATCCTGTGCCATATATCTACATGTGTCTTATGCTCCAAGAGTACCATCATTATGGAGGACTCCCTGCTGGTGCTCTGCTTCACACGTCGTTACATTTCCCTCCTGCTAGTTAGGCCACTTACACAAGTGCGTTCTCTTCAGTTTCAATTCTTTCTCATTTCGTCCACTCATCACTGACAAGGTCAGGCTAGTTTAGTTGTATAGGACTTTGCACACACGGCTGCAATTCAAAGTATTTGTGTTGTTCTTGGTCTCAAATGTTTTCTGAAAACACAGTATGGTTATGGAATAAACACATACACCAAGTATGGTTATACCGTAATTTACACAAACATAGTTGCATTTATTGGCATGACAGTTCTTTCACTCTTTCAGAGGGAACTCAAAAGACTTCTTTCTTTTTTAAATAGATTTGGTCATTCTGTTTTTGTGGAAAATCTTTCAGCCTGATATTGTTGATTCAAGTGATCGATTGATTCCATGCATCCACCACCATGACACTTTATATGTACTTATTTACTTTTACTATACTACCTCAGCCTCCTATATTCTACTATTGTTCTACGCATTGTTCAACTGTACTGGAGATGTAGCCCAACTATATTTTGTTATACTGTACAGCCTTGTATTGTTATGACGACCATAACGTTGAATTGAATGAAATGTTGTTCTCCATGATTAGTCTTTCCCTTAGCTGAATAGAGCTGCTTTCCAGAAACATGCTGACAAAAAGGAAAGAACATTATAGCAGCCAACAATAGTTTTACTTCAAGGTTTGGTAATGTTGAAACTAGAACACTACTTCTGGAAGATACAGTATATGTTACTAACTCATTTTCCTTTCTTAATAATTAAAGCTACAGTAAAGTGGTTCATATTTTGCTGGCCAAACAACACAAAGGAAAAGAGACAAAGGAAAAAAAATGCCCATGGTCTTCAGAGTTGGAAGGTAAATGTCATGCGCAGTCTCTGGGGGCTGAGAAAGAACAAATCATTCCACTTTATCAGGATCCTGCAGTTGTCACTGTGTCCACAGCTGGACCAGAAAGGTCTTGTGGCAGGATACCAAGTGCTGTAGAAATGCAAGTTTACTGTCAAAAGAAATGCTCAGAAAATTCTGAACGATTTCTCTCTAGAACACTTGAAACAATTTTCATTCTTTCATTTTCAACTGTGACACTATCCTGTCTGTGACACTATCCATATTGGTCCTGCTTTATTTCATAATAATAACAATAATAATAATACGTTTAATTTGTATAGAACCTTTTTCACATGCAAGGTAGCTTTATTGTCACAATGCGGACAATCCCCCTACTGGTGGTCTCCGGTACTGACAGCAGCAAAGCACATGGGCGGTTTTGCCATTGTTTAAATGTTCGGTTTACATTGCCCATGCTTTCATCAGGTGGTGGGCATTATCTACTGATTAGCTCACCACCCGAGGATCATTATGTGTTTATGTTGTTCCTTATTTAAAGGCCCAGTTTTTATTCAGACCTTGTCAGTCTTTTCAGTTTGGTTTTGTTTCATTACAGTCATTAAATATTCTTTTGGAGACCTACATGAAGCTTTCCTTTCTTTTTCTTTGTATGAACATTCTTTGCCTGTGACATTTATATAGTCCATGAAACATCCACTGCAGATGCCAATCTTAGGAATGAAAAGGAGTCCAACATCAGAAGATCTAAGAGTTCAGTGCAGTAAAGACCGTGAACAGATTTATATAGAGCAAAAGTTTCAACTGGATGCATAACGGACCAGTAACCAATGTTATTGAAATAGAATCAGAGTGATGAGAGCAGATTTTTTACCATGTGAGTTCATTCTGGTGGCTGGATTTTGAACATATCAAAGAGAGCTGATGATTTGTTCAGCATGCCAATGACGAGCAAGTTAAAATAATCAATATAAGATTAAATGAAAGCACAAACGAGCATTTCAGCATCTTTTCTGGTAAACATGGGACGCAAATATTACAGAGGTGGACAGAGGCATTCTTAACTACTGACCTTATGTGGGCTTCGAAGGATAGAGAAGAGTCCAAGAGTACTTCCTGCTTCATATACAGCATTTAAATCATTTAACCTTGAGTCCATTTGTGTTTTTTCACTCTGAAATACCTCTTCTATTATGAGAGGTCATTTTGAAGATTCCTTTAGCATTTTACCAAATGCCTACCAACCAGGTCACCCATTCAGTCCTGTCCCCCAGGGCACCTCACAGACCTGTGCCGCATATATATTTTGTCCATAGCATGTGACAAAAGTAGTAAAAGTGAATGAATATTTTGTATGAGGGAATGTAATAGTGATATTTGCCAAACTTGCCCTTAAATTACTTAAGCACTGATCCCACTAGACTCTCTCTCTCTCTGCCTACTTATGTTATACTGTACTGATGCTGTAGTGTCGTAATTTTATAGTATTTGTTGGTAGTAAGTGAGATTATAAGTAATGTACACTGTGTTAGATGGATGCGATGTTCTATCCAGTGTATAATTTTACAGTTGTAGCTGCAGCACATTATTGCTGTTCTGAGAGGTGAAGAGGTTTGGCATTGAAAATCTCATCTGCTCCTTGTTTGCAGCAAGGCCAGTCTCTTAAGAATGTTCTGAAATACAGATATAATACAGCTGACAGCTTTATCATCACTGTGATGTTGGTAGGCAAAGAGCAAAATGAGAGAATGATAATAGAGCATCTTTATTGTCCATGACAACTCTATAATAAGCATGAAGATGAGCCAAACAAAATAATGAAGGAAAAGAAAAAGTGAAAAGAGTTGGCTGAAAACATCTGGAACACAGCAACACTGCATTAGCTTCTTCAGAGTACTGCTCAGCACTGGATGCAGGCACTGGAGATCAGTATTCAGGTGATTGTGAATGGAAGTGGCTCGAGGAGTGCGTGTGCATGTGTGTGTGTATGTGTGTGTGTGTGTGTGTGTGTGTGTGTGTGTGTGTGTGTGTGTGTGTGTGTGTGTGTGTGTG
>JAOYMR010000625.1:0-11077 GCA_025802075.1 Tenebrosternarchus preto
CCCCCCCCCCCCCCCCCCCCCCCCCCCCCCCCCCCCCCCCCCCCCCCCCCCCCCCCCCCCCCCCCCCCCCCAGCGGCTCACATGTACCGAATAGGCGTCCACTGTTGTCTCAAATGATATACTGCTCAACCCATGCACATTTGACCCCGGCATCACCTGCATGAAACATTCTTCTCATTCAGTTCATAGTGACTCTGAACCCAGCTGTCCGGTTGCACCTTTCTTGTGATAAGTGTTTTGTCACGTACGTGTGTTTGCACAGTTCCTACTACCTCTGTGATCGTCAGGGCCACAAGCTTTGTTCGGTTTTGAAGGGTTGGGTTGATCGATTAGACCCACACAGAAAGAGTTGAACAGAGAGCCCTGTTGTACTGACCGAGGTCTGGCTGCGTTCTGGCCTGGGCATGATGAGAGCGAGGGAGGGCCTGTATCACTAAGCCTACTTGAATGGGTCTTATAACAAGAGCTCTTCAGTGAGTTCAGTAAGGTCCAATACAGTGACTCATATCAAATTGCAATGTTTGTGCCAAATGGATGTTGGATTAAACCTTTGTAAGGTCCTTGTCAGAATCTCGGCCATAAATAAAGATTCTTTAATTGCAAAAATAAATTCCAAAGGGAATGGGGCTCAAGAATCATCCAGAGGAAAGCTAAGGTTCTGAAAAACATAAAAAATAGTCATTGGATTAGAATGAATAGAAAATATTTGAAAGATAAAGTACAAATATACTAATTTTAAGCTCGGGACCAAGTAAACATTAAGAAATTACACTGAAGTGTTATGGATGCAGAGAGAGCAAGAATTCATGAAGATGCATGTTATAATGCTCACTAATAACGAATGCAACACTAATGAACAGATCTTAAATATCTTTTTAAATGTCTGTATTTTTGCTCTAGTTCCTATGATCAAGGTAACTGAGACTGAGCCAACCATTACTAAATTCACTCGAGTCATTGAAACTCAGCCAACAGTGATGAAAGTGGTGGTTCATGGTGAGCCTAAAATCACAGAACTGACCAAAGTCATTGAGACTGAACCGACCATCACCAAGGTCACACGTGTAATCGGGTCTGAGTCATCTGTCACGAAGATAACCAAGAAGATCGAATCCAACCCTACTGTGAAAGAAGTGGTTATTGAGGGAGAACCAAAAATCACCAAGGTTACAAAAGTAATCGAAGGGGATCCTACAATTAAAAAGATCACCAGGGTGATTGAGGGTGAGTTCGTCAAAAAAAAACTGCCTACTGCAAACTTAAAATACATGATTGGATATTAATATTTACTCCAAACTTTCATACAATTGATTCTTTAAGAAACTTTAAAGTTTAGAAATGTAATTGGTTTTTTTTTTGTGAGTGGTTTTATTTTTTTTCAGCCCACACAACCTCTTCAGGTGGGGAGTTTGGCACTGATGGTGAGATCATTCACCTTCAGGGTGAAGGTATGTGATTCTCAACTCTGGCCTGTTGTCTCTTTTAGCCGTTCGCATTGTTGAAGCACAAAGTTCTTGCTTGTCAGCATTACTAAAGCTTTGTCAATAAACAAAGGTAGCAAAAGTGAAAGACTAACTCAGCTCAAGAAAATATTTGCACACAGTAAATATGGAAACAGATATTTGAATTTCTTCCCAGGAAAGATGAAAAATTAATTCCAAATGCTTTGTCCAATTTTGAAGTTTTTAAACATACAGGCATACAAGTCAATCACGATTCCACAAATGGCATTTTTGTCTCAGCTGTATTACACTGGTGAAACACAGAGGCTTAACACAGTTCTGGAGATCCTGGGCCCCAGCCTGATGTCATGGTATTTTTGAAAATGACCTTTTCACGTGGGAGAGTAGCTGCAGACAGGGGACTTGCTGCGTTACATGTTGTGCCGTGTTGCATGTTTTAGACGTGACCAAGGTAAGGGAGGTTGTGGGAGATGAGGAGGTGCACCTTCTCCAGGAGGAGGACATTTTAAAAAATCAGTGAAAAAGGTTGGTGCACTCAGCCTTTTAATCAGTCGACTAAGCACGCTAAGGGATTGAGCACGCTAAGGGACAGAGAACACTAAGGGACAGAGGACGCTACGAGATTAAACACGTTAAGGGACAGAGCACGCTAAGAGACTGAGCAAGCTAAGGGACCAATCATGCTGAAGGATTGAGCACGCTAAAGGACTGAGCACACTAAAGCACAGGACTAAGGGACTAAGCATGCATTTTTCCTCTCAGGATACCCTTTCTCCACACTGAACACCTATGCTCCTCTACTTTTTCACATATCACTTCAGGATGTCACTTTTAATAACAACAGAAGTCAATAAAAATACGCTGACATTGGCATCAATTGGCATTTCTAAGCCTTCTTTTCAGACCTCAAACAAATTAATGTTCATCTGACATCCAGATTTAGCTAGCATATGCTGCCAAATGAATAGATACTGATATGGCTGTTACATGTAACAACTTAGAGTATACTTTGTGTAACAGTACCACACTAGTAATGGGATCATATTAATTGCTGTGCACCACATTTCAAGAGTCAAAGCTGACTATTTGGACATCTTTAATATGGATACATGGATTTGCATATTGGTGGATTCACTTCTGTTTTTAAAGAGCATTATGTCAGAAAACACTTTACAAAGAGGTATTTTAAAGAAGAAGCGAGCAATGTATTCACCAGGGATACTACTGTTTAATTCTTGAAATCTTAAGGAAAACTACAGACTATACATAATCTTTACTCTGAGAATTTTCCACCATTATTGCTGTACCAAACAGGTCAGAAAACAGAATTAGTTTTCTGAGACTTTCAAATCAATTGCAGAGGTTGTAAAAAGATACAGTGTGGACACTGAAGTCAATGGGTATTTGGGATGGAGATGTTTGTAATGAACTTTTTTGCTAAGAGTATTTTTTTATGTTTATGTGCATCTTTTCATGAAAATGAGTCATGACCAAATCATGGTGGTTTACATTTAAGTACTGGACGTTTTGGATGAGCATGTCCTGTTGTGATCTATGACAATTCATATTTACTTTGCTTATGACTCATTCTTGTGGTTCTCATTAACTGTGAACAGTTTTACTCATTCATGTGTGTTCTTGGTTTGGCTTTAGTGATATCTGATTTAGCCTTAAGCCTATGTACTTAGCCAGTGATATTACATGCACAAATTGTATTTAGGTAAACTTCTTTCGTTTACTGAAACATTTGAACTGAACTTCACCGTGTAAAATGACATTTTGTGCTTCAGTCCACTGGGCCTTGTCACAGCGCAAACCCTGGTGTCTCTGGTGGGTGATGTAGGCTTCTTCTAGTAAATAAAGACTGTTTTATGAAATTCTGTTTTTTGTTAGGTGAGGCAGGTTTCACCACCAAGGTGATCAGACCTCGGATCATTGAAGGTGAGAGTAAATCAGTAAAAGCAAAAGTTGTGAGAAAAAGCTGAAGAAAATCATTATGCAGCGAATATCTTGAATCAGACGCCACATATCATGTAAGATACCGTTGTCCTTTAATCAGTTTTCTTCTTCGTTTCTCGTCACCCTACGCTACAGGACCAGACTTCTCAAAGATTATGGATTTCAAGGACAACCCAGACCTTATTGATGCAGAATCGGACAGGATCACAAAGATTATCAAACGTTAGAGAATTCACATCAATGCATCAGTCACTAGCACAGATGTAGATGACTTTTGGTTTGGCAAGAAAACGTATGTTAAACTCTCAATGTCTTGTTTTGCAGTGGGAGGTGCTAAGAGACGAGCAGCTGTCAGAAGATCGCCAGGTAAGAGCAGAGCACAACTGGACAATAGTGTCGCATTTGCTAAACTGTGCAAAGACACTTCAGCTCTAACTTCAATGCAGTTCGGTTAAATCCATGAGCGACAGCGCAAGGCAGTTGATGGTGTCTCTGGCTTCTTCTCTGCACCAGGAATGAAGAGGCGAGTGAGGCTGGCGAGGCATCGCAAGCCCAGTCAGTGATCCCAAACAGGAGCACGACATCTATTCAATCCAAAGAGTGCTGACCTAGGATCAGAATTTGCCTTTTCAGCCTTTGTTAATGAAAGCAGCTGTACTGATCCTGGAGCTTGAGCTCAGCTTAGATCTGTTCTCTTATTCTCAGAGGTCTGGGTAAAAAAATAACCCCAGGAAACACATGGTCTTCATGGTCTTACAGTCAAAAAATCAATAACTGGAATTAGTGCATATGACGGGCATGTGACATTACTACCACTCCTGTGTGATGGAAAGACATTGTTAATAATCTATTATTAAACGCTGCATGACGTTTACAGCATTAAGCGAAATGACACTGACACTAATGCCAGACTGAAATAGTGGTGAGAGGGAGAAGAAATGGTGCTTTTATACATTTGTCCTTGAGCAAGGAACCGTCATGAGAGGCTTGAGGTCCCATCTGTGCATGTTTGTTAGTTTGTGATACTTGCATTAAGGCCTGTGAATGTTTTTCTCGTTTTGATGGTGCATGAATATTACATTGAAATGAGAGCGTTGTTTCATAATCTTTGATATTCATTGTTCCATTTTGTTCGTTCATATTCACTGAGTGCATTACAGTGCACAAGACCTTTGTTCATCGTGAGTTATTCACTTGATTTGTTGTTTTTTTTTTTGGTTTCTTCTTGTCCTTCTTTGCCAGTTTGTTTGTATTATGCAGAACTTTTTTGTATTTTGAATGATGGCAAGATTAAACAAGTGACTCCCCAATGGGGCAAGTCAAAGCAGGCATTGCTCTTCTGACCTGTATTTGAAAATGCACAGGCAGAACACAACGGGATCAAAAAACCTTTCTTTGACAAAGACGCACCTTGAATGGTCCCTTTTGCCAAGAGAACATACTGGGGTAGTGAGGAGAACTGAGCGCATACAGACTGATGCCTACCATCTTTTGTTCTGTCGAGTTTTAAAGTGGGCGTCTAGTAGTAATCATTCAAAAGCCAGTGAACATCTGACATCCCCTGATTCAGTACCAATATGGACTTGATTAAAGAGACACAAGACAGATCTCAAGAACATTCGTCAGACCCAGCTCTGTGGAGAGGGGATAGGAATCATACTCAGCTCTGTGGAAGAAGAGGGGGGGGGGGAGATCAGACCCAGCTCTCTGGATGGGGGGAGATCAGACCCACCTTTGCTGGATCCTTGTGGCTGGATGCTTCTCGCCACTTTTTAATAGTTCACACTGAAATCAGATGTCATCTGCTTGTCAACAATGTCAAGCTTAACCAAAAACCCAACCGAGAGCCATGGTGAAGGGTTCATTATAACATGTGCTATGTTTTTCAATGCTGCCTGATCCAACACTGCAAGAGCAGATCAGTTAGGAACCTCACACTCAATATACTGCCTAAAGTATTTTAGTGCAGAATATTACAAGCATGAACTGAGTAATTTAGCATCTAGCTGTACAGTCTGGCTACTCTTTTAAGGGATTTTTCTGGCAGAGTTCTGCAGCTATCCTAGAGTAATGCTTGGCTTGCTGAGGGCGCGTTTGGCTCTTGTTTGAGGAGACCGTATGCTTCTCTGGAGTTGGAGAACCAACTGAGAAGTCCATTGTCTTCCTCTTGTCCTGCATGCAAATTTCATTATTAGAAAAAGCTGTTGAAATCAGCTACAAAAAGGGGATAACTTTCCATCTGGCATAGTGGTCAAAGGAAGGACTTTTTAGGTTACAACTACAATGACGATAACAACACAGTTACAGAAGTATCTATCATTTATAGTCTTTACATAATATGTATAATATACCTATAGTATCATTATTGAATGCAGTGCAGTTGTTAAAATAATTGGAATTAGTAAACAATCACATGATTTAACATTCACTTTCCATTATATGGAATTCTACAATGATATTTACCCTTCATGCAGTCTTCATGCAGACTGAACCAATATCATTTTCTGATTGATTCAAAGTCAAAGCCCATAGCTGCAAACCAGCTCCTGTCACTCCTGTCCCTGTGATGACACACTGATTGATTTCAATGGCGTATTTTTAGCAGAGCTGTGCCAGGAGAGGAGATGCGTTGAATGAGCTGCCTGGAGGCGGTGGCCTGTCTTTTAATGTTTGTTTAACAGTAAATTGAAACTGGTTGGGGCCCGAAGAAATCACAGCCCAGCCTGGAGTGTCTGCAGGAGTATTTACTGTCTGTCTATCTGTGCACTTGGGTTTCTCAGGAAAAGCAGAAACTGCTCATATTAATCACCATTTTTCTTGATTAAATCAAGTGAAACGGGCTGTGTTTTTCTAGCCTTTCTCTCGAACATGTTTTGAAGCTCACGAACATTAACCCCCCTGTCAAAGCTATTCGGTTCCACGGGCATCGAGTTCCAGACATTCAACATTCATTCCATCCCTGTCTGCTTGACATGTTCTTGTGAAAGAGGAAGGAGCAGCAGGTGAAGTCGGCAGTGGAATTTAAGAGATACAAAGTAAAACAGCGCAAGAGCGCAACAAACAGAAACGAAGGTAAATCACACACAAGGTGCGCTTAAGCAGGCTGGCACAGCGGCGAAAAGAGAGCAGACAAGGTGAGGATGAAGGCAGAACCCAGCGGAGAAAGCCTCGGAAGCATTGAAGATCAGGTCCTGTGGGTTTAAATAATGAAAACAAACAAGGGGCAGGTGCTGTCAGTACTGCGGTGATTGTGACCATGGGAGGAGTGAGTGTGAGTTTGACAAGGTGGGCGTTTCCCTGGAGCCGGTACGCCGGCTTACCATGACAGAGCCCCGCCCCTCCAAGGGCCCCACCAGCCGACGAGAGGACTCCTAGGTGCCGGTTTACCAGGGTGTTCGCGGTGAAAGGAGGCGGTCAGTGTGGGGTCCAGCACTTGAGAGGCCGGCATCCAGCTCCTTTCCTCAGGTCCGTAACCCTCCCAATCCACGAGGTACGGCAGCGTCTTTCCCCATCATTGGGAATCGAGCAGGGCACCCTGTTAGCTAAGCACCCTGTTAGCTAAGCCATCGGTGACACAGTCTCCTCCGTGTCGCTAAGGGGTCCCTGTGTATCAGGCTTCAGGGTGGACACGTGGAAAGCCGATGATACATGGCTACTCGCGTGTAGGACTCTGTACTCATAGTTACCCTGGCTGGTACTAAACACCATCTTCCACTCATCCCCCTCCTTAATGCGGATGAGACTGTTGGCACTGCGTAAGTCAAGTTTAGTGAAGTATTTAGCTCCCCTAAGCTGCTCCAAGGCAGCTGGTACTAGCGGGAGGAGATAGTTCCTTCACTAGGAAGGAACTGAGCCCTAGATTATCCACGCAAGGCCTCAGCCCACAGTCCTTCTTCTTAATGAAGAAGACGCTGGGCGAGGCCGGTGAGGTGGAGGGGCGAATGTAACCCTGAGCTGGAGCCTCTTTGATGTAGCAGTTCATGACCTGCTCCTCTTCCTGGGAGAGCGGGTAGACCCTACACCGAGGAGGTACAGCCCCCTCCTTACGGTGGATAGCACAGTCCCAGTCCCTGTGGAGGGGGGGGAGCTGCGTAGCCTTAAGGGGACTAAAAACCTCCTGTAGATCTGTGTAGGGCGCCAGAACGGGGATGGACCTCCCCGTGTCCGGACTCTCCACAGAAGTGGACTGAAGCGCAAGGACCCAGGGCTGGAGATGTTTCACACAGAGGGATGCCCACCCAGTTATGACGTTGGAGCTCCAGGAGATGCGAGAGTCGTGTGCATATAACCAAGGAAGACCTAGAGTGATGGGATATCTCAGGTGAGGAAGTAAATGAAATTCAAGGTGCTCAGTGTGTTGCTGCACTGACAACCAGACACGGGGGGTGTGATGGGAAACAAAACCAGAACCCACAGGTCTGCCATCCAATGCTAGCACCCGCAGAAGAGCCGGTAGAGGCACAGTTTGGATTCTCAGCTTCTCCGCCAGTCCTTGGTCCATTAGATTCCTGAAGGCTCTGGAGTCTGTCAGGGCAGAAACAGACAGAACGACCGCGATGGGTGACTGTTACTGGTACCACGAACAAGGGGTTGGTTGTATCGGTACTCACCCGACCACCTCCCCGTCACTTGACTGGTTGGCTGGTACTGTGTGCCTACCATCACAGTTCTCAGGGAACTGAATGTATGATAGTGATTTATAAAATGATTAATACCCACCAACATTATTACATATGTACTGTGAAAAGTCAAATATAATGAAGGAATTTCATGTTTTTTTCTTAACCTTCTGGGACATGAATAAGTAGTTATGCAAATCAACAAATGTAAAAGAGAAGTGCAGCAAAGGTTAAACATGCATTTATGTATAAAAAATCACAGTAAACTGAATGGAAAGCTTACAGAATTTAGTGAGAGCAATCAAAAAAGATTATAAAAAGTAAGTATAGAGAAAAGATTGAAAGTGATTCTTGCTCAAGCATCAGACAATCATCTCTGTGCACTAAAGCTTTTTGGAAATACTAGCAAGAGCATAACCAATCGAAAATGTGTAGTAGACAGCTTTGGATAAAAATGAAAAAAAGAGCTGTGTGTCTGTTTTATATAAGCATGATGAGCAGAGGAGCTTTCTAGAAAAAATAAATAAATCTGTCAAAGCAAATGATAAAAATGAAATGTATTACATACAAAAACACAAACTGACCACAAAAAGTGAAAATTCTTTTAAAGCCATCATAAGAAATATTATATGGACCAAATACTGTGCTAAAGTGGAAAGTGCACATAATGAGACTAACAACACTCCAGACATTTTAGTCACCAGACTTTATCAGGGCCCAGTGCCCACATGATCTTGATCTCCAAGCAGCACAGTGGCTTGGATCCCACCGACGTGTTGCCATGAAGGTTGTGGGTGTAGGGGGAGGTTGGCTCACACAGGCATGGCTGAGACTCGGGAAAGAACAGGATCACACCGGAGGCAGATGCCAACATGGATCCCCGTGTGGGGACGGTTAAGGTAACGAGGATTCAAAATAAATGTGACATGAGTTCTGTGGGGAGTTCTCTGTCCTTTGGCTGCTGGAGAACGCCACAACAGGAGCAGGACACAGAGACATATTCCCTCAAATTTCCTCAAAGCTTCAGTTTACTTCAGCTGCTCTTGAGACTGAAGCATTTCTTTCCAGCTGAATTTAGCAGGCAAAGCTGTTAATATTTATAGGGAATGACAATCTAGAGAGAACATTAACAGGATTCATAAAGCACATGTTGCTCATGCTGGCTTGTGGGACTTTACAGAAGAAAGATTCATTATGGTGCTTGCTTGAAATGCAGTCTTTCGAAATTCGGCAGAAGGTCTGTTTAAGATTTGTGTGCTTTTTTAGTCTGACTCAGCTTGTAGGCACAGAGAGTATCATGTTTACTTCTCCCAATAACAAAGATGTGTCACAAAACCTTTTTTTATTAAAGAGCTGTCTAGCTTTGACTTTTTACATGCTAATAAGGAACACCCAATTTTATACAACAACAAAACCCTTGGGTATGAGGGTTTTCACTCACACACAACAGGATGCTAAATTAACCATTTTTACCCAGGCATTTGGTGATTTACTACCATAAAGGACTATATCCAACAATTCAGAAACACAAATGGACTAATGGAAATAACAACTAATGGAAATAAATAAATGAATAAATAGATGACCAGCTGAAAAAGTCTTCACAGAACAAATGAATTCTAAGAACAGTCTCTTGTGTAGTGCTCCTTGTTTCCATGGTGAACACAGCCAGAGCTCATTGTAAACATAACACAACATGTCCGTATTAATTATAAAATAATAAGAATGGTTTCAGTCTTATTAATGGTTTTAATACTCAAAAACCTATCTGCTTCAGTCAATTGGAGCAATGATTTAAACTCTGTTAGCAGGGTTTAAAACATTTTAAGGACACCACATTTATAATGTTGCTGTCAATAAATAAATAAATTAGAAGTTCTACTGGGATTTCCCAGCATGCATCCTGTGGATATATTAAATGGGCTCGAGGACGAGTATGAATTCAGTGCGACAGCGGACAAGTCTCTACATACTGCTGAGACTCTCCAGATATCTAATTTTTAATATCTTTTAATTGAGGGCCATTTCGTTTGAATTCACCCAAGGACCAGAAGACCTGCTAGCAGTAGACTTTGCCTGGATCAGAGGCAGGGACCAAAGGATCAGTGGCACCAGTAATCACAGAATGCAGCTCAACACAGAGCTTCCAGTCACAAGAATAAGACACAACAAGCGCCTTTTTCATATGTACTGTGACTGTCCACTGCTTCTCTCTGTCTACAGGTCTCCTGTATGTTACCATGCTCTTTTTAGTCCACTTGGGGCATTTGTTTTTCAGCAACAGAAAGCAGTCTCTCGTGCTTCATTACCTTGTACAGGTCTCCATAAAGAAAGTAAGAGAGAAACATACAATTAGACTCTGCATAACAGGAGAACACGTAAAGGTTTGCACATGGATGCCATTAGGAGAACATTGGTAATAGTGAACTGCACAAATAATAATAATAATAATAATAATAATAATAATAATAATAATAATAATAATATAGTTGGTCATTCCAAGTCTGTGATTTCTAGAATATTGCATCTTTAAAACATCACAAACTCATTCAAGTCCCCCGAGAAGGCTGGTCGCCCACGAAAGACAAATGCAAGAGAGGACAGGATAATGCAGAGAATCTCCATGGGTAATAAGTTCAATACTGCAGCTGGAATCGCTCACCAGTTCAGCACTGAACAGGGTAAGGATCTGTCTCGTCATACAGTATCTCGATGTTTAAGCGCATTTGGACTGAAAGCCCACTTGTGACCAAACCTCTCATCAGCAGAAAGAATCAAAAAGCTAAACTTACTTTTGCTGAGGAGCATGTTGTGTGGACAGAAGAGAAGTGGTCCAGAGTTCATTTTCGTGATCAAAGCAATTTTAATTTATTTGGGTCTGATGGGAAACATTATGTTCATCGACAAACTGGGGAAAAACTGAACCCAAAGTGTGTAAAGAAGTTAGTGAAAGGTGGAAGAGGAAGTGTCATGGTTTGGGGAATGTTTTTGGCAGCAAGAGTTGGACCTCTCATACAGCTACATGGAAGAGTGAAT
>JAOYMR010000626.1:0-11065 GCA_025802075.1 Tenebrosternarchus preto
TTGCCTGTCCAAAGGATTTAAAGATTAAGGTTAAGATTAGCTGCTATCATCAGCTGCCTAAGCTAACAATTCTATTACAGAGGAGTCAGATGCTAAATGTTGTTAAGTTGGCCAGATAAATTCAGTTTCTCTGGCTTATTAAACTGTGTGTACAGACACCAGTCACTGTCTGAAGCTTTAGCCTTTGGTAAGATGATTATTGAGATATGTGTAGCGTTTAGACATGTAGACTCCGTACCTCTTCGATAAAACCCAAATACGCTATCCTGGGTATGACTGGTGTTGCATTCCTGACTTCTTTCTGTGTTACATCTCACATTATGAGGCTGTGAAAACTCTTGCAATGTTTATACATATGCTGGGAACTAGTAAGACAGTCTAAGAAAGTCCAAATTATATAAAAAGCCTGGGGAAGTGTTAAGGACCAGAAATGCTCAATATCAGAAGATGTTTTGTGTTAATTCTAAATTCATGAGCCTGTAAAAGACTATATACTGTAGTAATAAAGCACCAATATACAGTGGCTGGGTGCACGTTTGCTTCTCAGTGCTAAGGGTCTTGGGTTTGAGTCCCTATCTGAGTATTCATGTGCTCCTTGTGTGTGGATGTTTCCTTTGGGGTCTCTGGTTTCCTCCCACAGTCAGTTGGCCACCAAATTAAATTGTCCTGGTGTGAATCATTGTGTGTGTGCATTGTCACTCTCGTGTGTGTGTGTGAACACTTGCATGTCCAGGTTATTTTCAAAACCATAAGATGTGTCCAGTTCTCTATCCTGCTTTTAAAGAGTTAAAAAGATTACACACACGCACTCACATATATACCTCCACTCCTTGCACTAAACAACTGAAAGCTGCCTGCCAGATGCAGAGCAGAGTCCTGGTTTAATTGTCAGAGCCAAGTTTCCAGGCTGCACAAAAACAGAAAATGAGGAAAGGTCTCTGTTCTTGCTCAGCAGCAGCTGAAGTTGTTTTACTGTATTGCATTCATTATACATGTTTGAGAGAAATATTCCGAGAAACAGCGTGTAAACCATGTGTGTAGAGACAAACAAATGCACCCGTCTCTTTTTCCTATTCTCCTGTGTTTCACATCTTGAACAATGGAGAGCATACCTTTGACCAAAAAATCCAGTAATTCAAGTCAAGTCAAAATGTTATATTTATATAGTGCTTTTTACAACAACCGTTGACTCAAAGCAGCTTTACACATCTCTGACTCCAAGTCCCCAGTGAGCAAAGCCAAGAGTGGCAAGGAAATACTTCCTGAGAGCAAAAGGGAGCCTGTCCTCCTCTGGCTGACATCAGGCACCACTACAACAATATTAGAAACAGTAAACAAAATGATTAAAGTCTTTCTATTACTTGTGTGAGTATTAATAGATTCCTGATATCAAGTGGAATTGTAAAATAGATCTTAATTCCCTTTTCATGAATTTATATTGAGTAACTCAACCATGTGGGAGTTGAGGGGGGGAGGGGGGGATGTCACAAAACATTAGTTGTGCTCTTTTAATGTAATGGGTGCAGAAAATGTACACTTGTGCAGGGCGACCCCAAGTCTGTTACCTTCTGGTTCTGTCCTTTTAGTTAGGCTGTAATAGTTACTTGCCGGAGTTGCTGCTGCCACACTTCTGAAATGTCTGTATTTTCTGTCACATACAGAACTAACTGTCTCGCTTTACTTTTACTGAGCTAATGGCTGTCCTTGGTACAAAGTAAGGATTGACAAGGCTCTCCTGCTACTACCTGCCCCGGACCAACCACCTGGAGGCCCTTATCAGCTCCCCTGGTTCCCCCCGTCCTGCTTTGTTATAGCTTTACTACTGTTTTTTTTATATATATATATATATTTTATCTTTTCATGGTGACCAATGTTGGCCAGAAGAGGCCCCCTTGAGTCTTGGTTCCTCCCAAGGTTTCTTCTTCACGCTCTTAGGGAGGTTTTCCTTGCCATTGTCATCTTTGGCTTGACTCACCTGAGGCTTGGACTCAGACACTTGTAAAGCTGTTTTGATACAACATCTGTTGTAAAACTTGATTTGATTTGAAGAACCAGCAGGTATCACACAGACATGTGGGAGCACTGGGACATAAGCGTCCATCCAATCACTGTTACAAACTTAATTGAACTTGTGAAATGGGAGGGCAACCCCCATTTCCAAACATCCCAGTTTACCGAAACATTTCCATGCCAATGAAACCCCTGCCTCTGCACCTTCAACTACAAAGAACTATTAACAAAAAGCATGAGACTAAGTCTGATTCCTGAACACTAACTGGAAGGTTATTGTGGGCTTTATAAGAAAAACATCTTCCATCAAATGTAGTCTTCATAATCATTAGTACCCACAAAGAGCCAACACCTTTTGATCGAAGTACACAATGCCGTTCATAAGAGACCAGAACTTCGCTCAGGCACTATGAAGCAAGACCATTTGCTGCTTAACAGGTAAGTAGTAGTATTTTTTTATCAATGCGAAATTTGACTGGAAGCCAATGCAGTGAGAATAAGAATACTTTGTAATGAGAAACCTCAACCTGTGGTACAAGTACTTCTGTCTTCAGAACTTAGTAAAAGGAAATTTTTGTGTCCACTGCCTAATGTTCTCCAGGTATTCCTCTACTTTAGTAAGCTGGTGACTCTCACCAGGGTTTGCCAAAATGTATAGCAGAGTATCATTAGCATAACAATGGAAGCTAACATTGTGCTTATTGATAATTTCAACCAGAGGAAGCATATACAAGGAAAAAAGCAGTAGCCCTAAAACAGAACTTTGAGGAACACCTAACTTTCTTACTCTGTGCAGAAGATTCACCATTTACATCAACAGATAACAGTCTGTCAAGTAAAACCTAAACCAAGAAAGAGCCGTTCCCTTAATTCCAACTACATTTTCTAGTATCTGGAGGAAAACAGTATGATTGTGTCAAAAACTGCATTAAGGTCAAGTAATACAAGCAAAGACACACAGCCCTGATCAGAGACCAGAAGTAGGTAATTTACCACTTTAACCAAAACTGTCTATGTATGAGGCCACTCTTATATTTGAGTTCTAATATTTGAGTGGTCTGTTTTGAGTTGTGTGTATAATCATTATACCAAGGAACTTTTCTGTTAATTTATTTTTTGAGGTGGAGCTGTTATCTAAGGTGTAATGGTCTGCTGCCTGATCAAGTCGTGATTATTGGCAGTAGCTGGTGTGAATGTACATTTTATGCAGTAGCATGCCAGAATGCACCTATTTTGACCAATTTTTTTTAAATGAGATGAGGAAATGATCCGAGAGCTTCAGACTGTGGCTGTATAACTATATTTTCTATATTTAACTCAAGTGTTGGTATAGTATTGAGTGTGTGGCCACCATAATGAGTTGGTCCTATTACATTCTGAATGACCCCTACTGAATCTAGAAAGGACACCACTGCTGTTCTCTGAGGGTCTTCAAGATTATCAAAATGAATATTAAAGTCTCCAACAATTAATGCTTTGTCTACAGAAACAACCAAATTTGAGAATCTGCAAATTCACAAATAAATTCAGAATATGGCCCTGGAGGCCTGTAAACAATAAACAGCAAAATTAACCATAATTTTAGTCATAGTTTTTGTGGGTATGTATGTTATGGTATGATAGTATAAAGAGCCTCAAATGTGGTAAATTTACGCTGAGGTTTTTGTGTGACACTCAGATTATCAATATAAATTACTGTGGCACCTCCTCATCTACCACTTAGATGAGGCTGATGAATGTAATTGTATCCAGTAGCCTCATTTAATGTTATGAACTCATTCTGCTAGTTAGTGTTTGTGAAGAACATAAAATACTTGCTTAGTATGGCAGCAGCATCAAGAAAAGTAAGTCATGACCAAGGGTATATTAGTGCTTCACAGTAAAAACATTTACTGGACTAGTGAACTGTGGCAGTGTACTCATCATGCAGATGTGCTGGTTTTACCTTTTGGGGGTAAGGTACCACCCTTGCTGACATGTAGATTTTGAATGGTTCTGCTTTTGAATCTGTTGATCTGTGCCTGTAAGTCAGTGTTTAAGAACATTTAAGTTTTTTCTCTTTTCCAAATAAAACTTGTTTCAGTTTATGCTAAAGGTTGTGGGCCTAATCATGTACTCTCATGTAATTTTAGCACACACCTTGTGACTATTTTTTTTCACAACTTAGAACTGGTGCTGATATGCTTCAATCCAACTCTAAGAATTACAAAAAATATAGGGATAATATAAAAGATTTAGTTAGATTTCTAAATCACTGTATGAGGGAGTGAAGGAATATATACAGAATCCTCTAGATGAAAAAAAATCATCACACTTGTTCAGAACAAAAACAATAGTCCACACCTGTGTGTTCACTTTCAAGAACTGAGTTGTAAAAGAGTTCCAGATCGACATCTGCTGTCACAAACACAACACTAAAAGTAGCTTCTGAGGATTTATATGGTTTACAGTTCTAGACCAAGGTAGTGATTATCATCATTGAGGAGCAATCTCAATACCTCACAGCTTGTAGTACCATGTGGGACCTTATGAATGGGTCCATATCCCATTTGGCCATACAAATGCCCCAGCGGACTTTCAAAGATGATGAAGGGTGATCTGGAGAGTTTCCAGGATGACTATTGCTCTTCTTGACCTTGATAATATTTTTACCCTATTCTATAACCTTCAGCGAACTTGCTGAAGCCTTGAGGCAAGTGTTTTGTAGAATGCAACAATATGGTATTAAACTCCTGTCAAAGAAATGTGCACTCTCCAAGCAGAAGGTCCATTTGTTGATTGATTTCAAGGGATAGTGTTCAAATAGATACAAAAGACCACAGGTCCCGAAATTGAAGGAAAAAGAGCCAAAACATCAGGGGAAGTCAGAACACTATTGGGAGCTTGGGATTCGTGTTTGTGCCAGTCTGGCTTCTTTCTTTTCTCATCATCCACCACATTTCTCATCATCCACCCACATTTCTTACTGATGCTGCAAAATGTCCAAAGCAATCAATTCATCACTCTTTTGTAATTTTAGCAAATTGTATATTAAATGTAAAGTGCATTATAAATAAAATGAATTATTATTATCATTATTATTATTAATTTTACATGCAGAAGAAGATCCTAGACAGTACACAATGGAGCTGAGTTGAGCTCATGTGCTTCATGTTACTGTTATTTTCTCTACACTTATCATACATGTAAACATAGTGGCACACATACTATTATCATACATGTAAACATAATGACACACATACTATTATCATACATGTAAACATAATGACACATACTATTCAGTCTTTCTACTATAAGTTGCCTCAGGTAACATTTACAAGAATCAACCTTGGTTTTAAACGAAACGATGTTTTTTTGAAAAAAAAACAGGGAAAGCCGAGCTACAGACAGAGGGTTCCAAAGTATATGCTATAATTGTAATTTGTTGTAGAAACATTTCATCTGAAGAGTTTTGTTGAATTATCAATTTAGCTGAACTGTGCTTGATTGAATGACTGAAAGCTATCACAGTATAATGTGGTTCATTAATGAGATTGGTAGAGAAACCAGAGTTCTATACATGACTCCCACACATCTCTGCAGTAAACTCCTATGCCAGCCACATCCAGACTCCAGAGTACTGGCCTCCAGATGGCACTCTCAGAGTTGAGCCGCTGCAGAACCCTTTCCGTGACTACATCCGGACAGTCTCGCCTCATAAATGTGTACAGAGAATGCCAACCAATCTGAAGTACTCTTGGTAGGATGAGGACCCTTGAAGCTAAACAGCAAAACAGGTTTGACACAACATACAAGCTTTCATATTACTGCTTATTCCTATATATTATATATTTAGCACATGTGCACAAATTGCTTGGTTTTAGTCAGCGACACTGACACTGGCAGTTCTGACAGCTCTTTCGATTTAGTTCTTTGATGTCACTGACAGAGAAACTGAAGGGAGACCTAGAGCATGGCAAACGAGTGAAGTAGATAGAACTTTGGGGACATAGACTGTGTAATTGTATAATGATCAGGGACTTACTCCCCAACTGAGAGCTGTTAGAATCACAGAGGAGTTCTCCATCCCACATTCACCCAAGTGTGAGGAATAACGTTGAGTGGTTAAAATGCTTTCTGCAGCACACTTGGCCAGTGGGGGATGTTAATCTCCAACTTGGAAAGATATAATACTATGTTATTTAAGCATTGGTTCATGATTTATTCAAGTCTTATGTCTCTCAGTAGAATATGTTTTACTTCCTAAATAATCCTTAAAATTGGCTTTTTTGAAGACTTTGTAGTTTTATATATATGAGATCACAAAATTTAAAATGTCAGCTTTTAAATATCACAACTAAATCTCAAACATACTCTGTATATTATATAATGAAATATTTATTCTATATTTTTCATATATTTTGTTTGAGTTACATACTCTTTACTCGATTTTAAGTTCAAGACACTAACAATCCTGAGCATAAACACAGTTTTGCAGTATTTAACCATAGACTTGCTCCTTTGCCAATGGTTGTTCGACACCTTAGCTACTGCAGCAACATTTTAATCTTTATATAAAGAAAATTATCTGAATATGAAGTAAAAATGTTGGCAAATCCATACCAATTTAAATCAGAGTACTGATACGGATACGATACAGGAATGACCGGTTATCACAACAGTAGTACATTAGAGTTACTAAAATCATTGTGTGATCATTGTACAATGTTTATTCCCCGTGGAAGTCAGTAGGAGTTTATTTGTAACACAGTATTTTCTGCAATGCTCTCACAGTCAAAATACAAACGCATAAATTTTGCATTACCCTATTAAAGCAGTTTTTGGTCAAAGATATTCAGTTTTTAGAAGGTCAAATTACTGGTAGAGAAAATATTAACCCAAACAGTTACAGAAACACAAAGTTGCTGAGCAGTTTGCTCTCCTTCAACAGTTTAGCCTGTTCCCCACAGGCTTGTACACTGTAGCTTGGTGACCATGTAATTGGCAATTTTATGATGCACCTACTGCATGTTTCATGAGAGTCAATGCGAAAGAAGCATGAATGCAGATCTGGAAAAGAACCAGTGAAGCCTCATCTACTACAGAATGGAACCATATATTATATGTTGGTTTTTTTTTTGCTGCTCTGGTTTCTTCCTCTCTTTGGTAAAGCTTTTATTTAAAAATGAAAACGTAAAGGTGAGATTTAGGTCTAGGCATGGCAATATTCAAACAAATAATCTACAAATCATAGCACATGTCCAACAAATACAGTAATGCAGGATTTATGCAGCAATGTGTGTGTGTGTGTGTGTACACGTGTATGTATGTATATGGGGGGAGGTGCATGCAGATATACATGTGCAATATTGTATGTTTGTTTCTGAAAGCATATATTCAGTGTAGGCTTGTTGAAGAGACCTGAAATTTCTCTGTAATGTTTAGTGATCTGTCTTTCACCTTTTCATTTGAACCGTATGCTTCTAAAGTAATTAAAATCTAAATAAAACAAAAGACTTCCACAGGGCATGACACAGCATCTAATTTGTAATTAAATCTTTTATTCAGTTTCCCTTTTACTCATCCCAGTCCACCTTTGAAATAGTTTGCTTTGGGAACATGAGCCTTAACTCACAAGAGAGAAGAGGAGAGAATGTATTCTCTTCCAAGCTTTGTTTACTGTGAGACCTCTCCAGAAGTCACAAAGTCTCCCCACGCAGCTTCCATTTCATACATCAAGGGTTGATATGGAGACAGTCACTCCTGGTGTGTCACATCTCATTACACTCTTTCAACTTGCCAAGCTCTGAGTATCATTTCTGGAACTCACGTTTCTATTGCCCCATCACCAATCCCCAAAGTTGGTGTGTCAACTTTAAGTCCGTTAAGTGGAAAAGCCTGTCAGGACATGTTTATTTGAAATAGGAAGCAGCACACAAACTATCAAGTGATTTTGCAAGAAAAGGTTTTTAAGACTACAGCGTTAGAATCTCAGAGTAATCATTTCTCTCACACACCATCATTTTTTATCCTCAACAGTTTTGTCCATTACAGTGCATTTATTCTAAATTTGTTATCACTATTTAATTTCAGTAAACATTTATCACAAAGTTACATCCCATAAGACTGTATATTATTCTTCTGTTACATTTTCAGCATTAATCATTGTATTTCTTTGACTTTCAATTAACTTTTACCATACTATCAAAATCCCCATAGAAAAGACTTATTAAATGTCTCAAACAGCACTCAAATGACTATGTACTTACAAGTTACTAATTACTTTGGGCAGATTACAATTGGATTACTTTACTCAGTTCTTCTTAGAAAGAGTAAACACTTATTTTCACTCTAAAACACAATCAAACCTGTAACAGAGAATTTAAAATAATACTAAATAATAAATGAACTGTGCTATTCTGCTGTAGTTGGTAGTGCATGAACACACAAATTACAAAAAAAAGGAAATGTATCCCAAGCAAGAAATGAAATTCTACTTAAATATGTGAATTTAAATTTGTTACACTACATTTTACAAAGTGATTTAATTACAGAAGCATTACTTTATACACAATTATCCAAACACTGACGCAGAAATCCTTCATGTAAAATGTTAATGTTTGAGTTTGTTTATAGCAAATTAAGACACTTCCTGAACATTTCACTGTGAAACTAACGTCTAGATAGATGGATGGGAGAAGTAATAATCGAGACTGAAGATAAACCATGTAATATAATAAATCAAACCGAATCGGGTTTATATATATAGCACCTTTTACAAGAGAGTCCAAGCCCTTAGTGATCAAGACAAGGGCGACAGTGGCAAGGAAAAAGTCACCAAGAAGCATGAGGAAGAAACCTTGGGAAGAACCAAGACTCAGGGGGGGAGCCCATCCTCTTCTGGCTGACACCAGTCACCATGACAAGATAAATATATAAAGAAATACAAAGAATAATACATCATGAAACATAATTGCTGTTGTTTTTGATAGTACACTTAATGTCAGTCTCTGTGAATTTCACGAGGTAGTTTCTTTTGAATTTATGGCACTAAAACGGATCAATTCAACTTCTGTCATGTTCTTGCTGATCTATCGTCCACCAAAGGTTCTACCAACTTCTTTTCTGAGCTCTGTGAGCTACTTACTCTGGCCAGCTCTATGTGCCCAGTTCTAGTTTTGCTAGGAGATTTTAACATTCATGTTGATACTAACAGCTCAATAACACCCAAGCTTGTGGCCGTGCTGAACTGTTAACCTAACACAACATGTTGACTTTCCCACCCATCTCGGTGGTCACACATTGGACTTGATCTGCTCCTCTGGCCTGTCAGTTACTGATATAACAGGATCGTTTGTTGGTGTCTCTGACCACAAGCTTATCAAAGCCACAATTAACATTATGGTTCCTCATCGCTGTGGTAAATCAACAATATCATACCGTAACACAAAAGTTATCAATCCTGTGACATTTAATACTCTCCTTCAGTCCTCTTCTTCAGTTCCAATGAGATTTTGGCTGTTTACAATCATACAATATCTGAAATATTGGACCAAACTGCTCCCATGAAGACTAGATGGGTTCCTGCTGGTCGCTCTTGCCCATGGTTTACCCCAGAACTCTATACTATGAAAACCACTGGTCGACGCCTGGAACGGCGTTACAAAAAAACTGGTCTCTCTGTTGACCAATTAGCATATACAGACCATGCAGATCTACAGCTCTGCTTTAAAGTCCACTCACTCCACCTATATCTCTTCAGCTATTAATACTTCTGGTAATAGGCCCAAAGCTCTCCTCTTTACTACCATTAATAAACTCACGAAACCCCCATCCACTGATCATGTTAGCAGCACAGAACATTGTGAAGAATTTCTGGCATTTTTTAAAAATAAAATTCATGAAATATACCAGCAGTTTCCATCATCCCTTCCTCTTATAGTTAAGTGTGATAGCTACTTAAACCCAGAACACAAAGCTTTATCTACTTTTTCCCTCACTGAACCAGATGATATTGGTAAACTCATGACTAAATCAAATGCTTCTACCTGTCTCCTTGACCCTGCCCCAACTCTGCTTCTCAAAAAGTGTCCTTTATCTTTAATTACCCCCATATCACACTTCATTAATAGGTCTCTTCTTACTGGTCATGTCCCAGGGCCCCTTAAGACATCTATCATTACTCCCATCCTTAAAAAACCCGGTCTGGATCCAGACAAACTTGACAGCTACCGACCAATCTCAAACCTCCCATTTCTTGCAAAACTGTTAGAAAGGGTAGTGGCCACACAGATACAGACATACATGAGTGACAATGCGCTCTTTGAGGCTTTTCAATCTGAATTCTGGACATTTCACAGTACTGAGACTGCCTCGTTACAGGTACTAAACGATCTTCTCTTAGCTGTAGACGCCGGTGAACTTAGTATCCTCCTCCTTCTCAACTTGAGCTCGGCATTTGACACAGTTAACCATAGCATTCTCATTTCCCGTCTCTCATCCCTAGGCATAACTGGCACTTCCCTATCATGGTTCAACTCATATCTCTCCAATAGATCACATTGTGTTTCTTTGGGCATACATAAATCCTCCTACTGTTCTATCACCCAAGGAGTTCCTCAGGGCTCCGTCCTAGGTCCACTTCTATTCATCATTTATATGCTACCACTTGGGAAGATAATCCATAGCCATGGCCTTAACTTCCACTGCTATGCTGATGACACGCAGATTTATATTAGTACTAAATCCACCTCCACTCTGCCTCCCTCCACCCTCATCTCCTGCCTGTTGGATCTTAGATGCTGGATGCACTCCAGCTTTCTGCAGTTAAATAAAAACAAAACCGAAGTCCTGCTTGTTGGTACAAAAACTATTATTTCAAAATTCCCAGATTTTACTCTCAACTTTGATGGCGTGGCTGTGAAGTCTTCTACAGTGGTACGCAACCTTGGGGTTCTTTTTGATTCTTCACTCAACTTTGAACCTCACATGAGGGCTTTAACATTGCTCGCTTGCGCCCCGTGCTGTCAGACAAAGACGCTGAAATCCTGGTCCATGCCTTCATCTCGTCTCGTTT
>JAOYMR010000627.1:0-11061 GCA_025802075.1 Tenebrosternarchus preto
ATAAAAAATTGTATAACAGAGAGATGCAATTGTTACACCTAATTATGATTTTATGTTGTATTATGTCTGTGTGTATTGTTATTTCTGAATGTCTCGTTGAGATTTTGTAATTTTTAATTTCTGTAACTGGAAACGTTGTGCTGTCTTGGCCAGGTCTCCCTCGAAAAAGAGATTTTAATCTCAAGGGATTTCCTGGTTAAATAAAGGTAAATAAATAAATAAATAAATAAAATAACCTCTGTTGCAGGAGCCTTTAAAGAGAGATGAATGTGCTTTTGAGAGATTATGCTGCCACACTGGCGATGGACGATATTATTGTAAACATCAAAAATACACAAAAGCATGACTGAAATATCAGAAGTTAAATAGGGACAAAGATGGCATCTGTCATGAGAGCAGCAAAGTCCATAACTACCCTTCCCAGCCCAAGAAATATTACAGAGTTTCACCAGGTGTTATGGGTGTACCTGGGCAATATTCCTCCCCAGTTTGTCTTCAGTTTTGAGTGATACTGCTTGGCTATGGGGAGAAGCACAGGGGTATTGCATTTGATCAGGTTAAGATCATGCTTGTATCAGCACACACTTAACAACATCCTTGTATATATAGCCTTGGGGTTGCTCCACTACAAGAGCAGGGAGACAAGCTATGTCCAAGTGCTCTTTGTTGTAGAACACCGATCCCAACAGAATATCAGTACTCCCAAATTGAATAAGAATGCCTTGCAGATATGTGGGCTTACGAGCAATTCACACACTACCTACATGTGCAGATTCTGTCTCCAGACAGATCATAAACCTCTCGTACCCTGGATAATTCCTGTGTCCTGGTTAAAGCACCACTGTGCTGTCAGAACCTGCTGATGTGCTTAATGAGGTTCTCTTGTCATGACAGGCAGTTAATTGCGATTTCAGTTCTTTCAGGCTGGGAATTCATAATTCTAGTTTCTGTATATAGTTTGGAAATTGCTCTCCACGTTTACTTTTTTTGGAAGTGTGATGGCTACTTGGCAAATAAAGCACATACATTTGGAGTTAATCAATGTGAAAAAAAATCTTCGTCCCACTCTACACTGAAATTATATACTGTTGGTTTCTTGCCAAATCAAATCAAAGACAGCAGTGACCAGATTTAGAGTTGGGAAAATCTCTCAACTTTTATTCTTTCCTTCTCAATCCTTAGGCACCCAATTAGCACCTTATCCAATGTATTAATCACCCGATTAGCACTTTATCCAGTGCATTAATCACCCATTAGCACTTTATCCAGTGTATTAATGTCACGTTATATTGCCAGGGAGCTGTAAGAACTGACTCCAACGTGCGTTAATGGAAGTAAACCGTTTTTATTTTTGGTTTTATTCAAACGTAAATAAAGGACAACACTGCTTACCACGACGACAACCATTCACAACGACGACTCATAAACGGACAAAGACCCTGTGACATGCACACGCTTATATACACTCACCCTAATGAGACACAGGTGATACGAGTAACACTGACGAACATTCACGAACAACACCGACAAGCATTCACAAACTCCGACGAACATTCACGAAACCAACAACACACAGACATACCCTCACTCAGCCGACACAGACACACACCGCCATACGGACACACCCACACACAAACGAGACAGGGGAGGCGGCCAAGGTGGCCACCGTGACAATTAATTAACTACTCTCACATCTTCCCATCTCAAAACCCCCAAATCACCCAAATCATTTCAGCATTGTTTTAAATTATATAAAATTAAATGAAAAAACAAACAAACAAACAAACAAAAAAACACAGTAAGCCTGAAAAGCATACCTTCTATAAAGTCAGAAACAACATTAAATATCCTTATAAACTACCTACTAACTAAATATCTTCTTGCTCTTGAGAGTCCAGTACACACTGCCAATTGGATAACCTCACCTCACAGTGCATCAGTCTATATAGTGTAATCCTTTAGGTCAGGATGATGATAAAGAATGTTATGGGGATATGCTTTTGAAGGTTCTGCCTCACTTGGTGGGATTAGGTCTACTGGATTAGGTGAATAGGAGCTATATTATGGACATGCTTTTGATGGTCCTTGCACATCTACCAAAACTGAGCGAGGGGTATCTTTGCTTTCCTCTACAGTGCTTCTGACATGGGACTCTTGTACCCAGATTGATTCCCCTGGACCATGAGTACTTAATGGTTTAACATTTCTTGAAAAACCTGTGTATTTAAGGGTTAACAGTGAGGGCAGAGTTGGAATAATTGTACCTTGTAGCAACTCAGTTAGGGCCAGTCCATTGGAAAGGTTGATCTGGAAGATAATGGTTCCAGGTAGGGGTCAGGGACTTTTTTACTTCCTGTTCCTTGGCTGCATTGCAATATAGGTGGAAATATAGGTCTTGATGTGTGTGTAAAGCCCCATGAGTTTGCAAAGTCCCTAGATGTATCAGAAGAAAACTGAGGGCTATAATCTGTAATGACCTGGAGATGAACTCTGAGCAAACCATCACTTCAACTGCTCCACTAGAGCACTTAGCAATCTCTATAACTCTGGAAAAATAGACAGCAAAATAAGTGGAGTTATTTAAGTGGGAAAAGCCAGCCTGTCATCTTTGCCAAGGGCACTCTAATGTTTGAGGTAGAATAAGGGGCATTGGCACCTGTCTCCTGAACCTGGTGCCTTCAGTACAGTAATCTGCTTTCAGCCGCAACGGTGTGCTGAGTTCTGGTCCCCACCCAGAGCATTTTGATCTCTCTCTCTAGATTTAGTCTTGCCACCTTAATGGCCAAAATATTATGTATCTAGTATGTCTGCCTGTGCTGAAACCGGTATTATATGTCTTGTGTCTTTCAGTAGTAACTCATATGCAGTCCACTAGATCACTATAATTAGCCTATTATGTTTTTTTATGGATTATCCTGTTTAGTCACCTCTGGCCAGCCATCCTCACAGTACTGTCGCACTTGAGAGAGAAGATCGTCAGCTTGCTGTTCCTCATGCAGTTAATAAAGATGTTTTTCAGTTATTGGGAATGAAGAGAGGATACAATATACATTTCTCTCAATCTCTGGCTCTGGTTGGTTTGCCATGTTAACAGTGCATCTGCAGTGGCCAAGTTCTTACCAGGTACATGTTGAATTTTAAATACTTTAGTGTTGTGGTTAGATTTCAGTCGGTAATTTTGAATCCAGCAGTGGTATGGTCTGTCTCCATCAAGAAACTGAGCCCAAAAGGCAATCCCAGCTATCACATGTCCACACTATAGCAAGGGCCAGAAAATTTTACTTTAATCTGAACAAACATTTGGTGTTTAATATCAGACCCGCCTAGAGAACAGCATGCAAGCAATTCCTGTAGACATCCTGTGTGAGAGCATGTACAAGGACATCATCCATCAACCCTTCCAAGCCCTCTAAGAGCTTAGTCATTCAGTGCTCCGGGGCCAAAGAAATCCCAAAAGGCAGCGTCCTACAACAGCATCGAAATGCTGTGATGAATGTAGTGAGCTCCTGTGAATATGCTGCTAATGGAATTTGGCAAATCCCTGACTGCACATCTAACTTGAAAATAATCTTAACAATCTTAATCTTAAAAATCTGAATCTCTCAGCTGTCTCAGAGTATGTTCCTCACTTGGCAACACATGTGGTGTATCCTCTCATTTAGCTTGGTGAGGTCAAATAAAAAATTCTACAGTGCTGTGTGGAGGACTTGGACTATGTAGACTATATATTGTTGTGTAACTTTTTGCTTGTTTCTCAACAAAGTTTGGCATTTCCCTTTTACCTTTTTAGTGGTACCTGGTTCAGTCCTTGGAGGGTCTTCATGTGTAGAGGTGAATAAACAGGTTTCTGCTTGCCAGGAAATAATTTTCCTTATTTCCTTTTTGAAAAAATTATTTTCCTCTGAAAGATGGTAGCCAGAAAACAGTAATGATACAATGGTGCTCAGAACCATTCAATAACACATTAAGTATTTCAATATTATGTATTTTCCTGGTACAGCTTGGTGGTCTGGATTTTTCTAGAGTCCATCAAATGAAAATGATTTCTGCGTGATTATTTCAAATCTAAATTTATGCCTTAGCTGCCGCAATTCCCCTTGGCTAGCATTGTGGTCTCCTTGGCAACCTGCCTCATACTCGTTTCACCTGCTTGTCTTCCTTAGTCTCCACTTTCTTTCACGTGTTCCTTTTTTGTGTGTTTTTGTTTGCTGTTTAGTCTCTTTTGGTTTTCATCCTAGTTACTGGTCATTGTCAGTCAATTGTGAATTATACTTGTGAGTATCCTCTATCTGTTCTTTGGTTCCCTGGTATGTTTAGGTCCTCTTGTATGTTTAGTTTGTTTCTTGTTTCTTGCTTTTCCCTTTGTGTCTGTTCTTTGACTAGATTCCCTTTGTTCTGTGTTACATTAGAAAGCTTTGGACTTTGACACAAATGATGGATTATTTCTATGATAATTTCTAGTACATAAAACTGTTATTTCTAACCTATCTATAAACAAGGTTCTGCTGATTATACTCCTTCACTGCGCTTTAGTCTGAAAATATTACTGTTTCATTAAGCCATTACAAAGGCAAGTAGAAAATTACCTGAATTAAATGTATAATTACCATTGTCATTTATTTGCCTAGGTTAGGGCTCATTTCCCCTTCATCTCTACCTTGGTTTTACATATTTTACTAAACTAGCTAGACAATAATAACTTCATCACCATCATAATAATACAGTAATAAACTGTATAGATTATTATATATAAAAACTATTATTTTTTGTGTCTACTTTTGTGACTGCCCTCCCATCTGGCTTGATGCTAAGGACTGACGAAGCTTTCCACCAACCGCCTCCCACTTATCCAGACACGAATGGAGGATCAATCATCTGGATGGAGGCCCCTCTCAAGGCTTCCTCCTGTAAAAGGCACTATGTAAATAAACCTTATTTAATTTGATTAGATTTTTATGGTAACACCTCAGCCCAGGTATTACAGACAGCATATGTTATAATATAAACAGATGTTTAGAAACAGATATTTTACTTCTAGCCTGAGTTTACTTTAGGCACCTTTCAAACTCTTACTTTGAACACACAATCCAAGGATGCTGTCTTCCCTTAAAGGTTGCTGTCGTTGCTCATCTATGAGGTGTTACAAATAGACACAATGGACATAAATTCAAGAGAAATTCTAAATATAATTTATACAATTTGTATTATTTATAGTAGCATTTTATATTATTGTATTATTATTGTTGTATTAAAACATTCAAACAGAGAGAGGAAGGAGAGGTGTGTCAACTGTTATATTCTGCATTTTCTAATACTATTCACATTTGGCAGGAAGAGACACTACCTTGTTTCTAATTAATCTCCATCAGCTATCTAGACTATCTGTAGCTCCATTTCTCACCTATCCGTAACACTCCCACTTAGAACTGTATAAAGCTTTAGGTGAGCTTACAGATCATCAGAGACTCATACAGTCCATATATTCTGCTGTTGTTCTCTCCATTGGCCAACAGTATCTGCAAATAAACTATTTTTCTCCATAAATCTATGTGTTGCCCGTGTCTACTGTGAAGTTCCCAATATAACTGATGAAGTAAGAATCTGTGATCTTCAAGAAGAACATCCAGATCCAAGGTTGATCAAGTGTTGGTGTTGTGGTGGAATTTCTGTGAAATAGACTCAGGTCTCAGGCGAGGTTGAATGATGATAGTAAAAGTTTATTCAATTAAAAGCATGAGAGTCAGCCTAATGCACAACTCTGAGGAGAGCTTTGTTTTCTCCTCTCTTTATACTGCTCACAGGTGGGGTGGTTACATGATTTCTTGGTTAGACAAGCAGTTAGTGACACTGGGAGGGGTGTCTGCCCACTGTCTGGGTGACCATGATTACACTTCCAGCAGAAGTAGATCACATGCGTACATCTATAGATATACATGAACTCTTCAACCCAAGAGAGCAAAACACTTTCTCCTTCTCCCTTTGCATGTACACAGTGTTACACAATCTTCATGCAGAATCACATAAGAGCCAGCTTCAAGAGCTTGGCTCTTGCACATTTTGATTAAACGTATGCAAACAATAAAATTCCCTCAGAGTGTCTTGTTTGATCACCTTGTGGTTAAACTCATTGCTAGTCTCAGCACCTCTTGTACACATAATGTAAAGGTCTAAATGATTAAAACAATATTTTTTTTGCTTGGTTCATCTTAAATGATCAACATAGCAGTCTAGCAACTTTAGCCAGTTTTTGAGCATTCTTCTGGTCTACCTAAGTTCTGCAGGTCATGAGGGCCTGGGTGTGACCTTACAGGCACACTGTAGTTTAATTACATCACAGGCAGGTCACACAGTTCTGATCAACATCACTGATCTTAAAGTTGTAAGGTCTTAGAAATCATATCCTTTATTTTTTTATCAGCTACAAAGAAACAGCAAGAGATGCGCAATACCATTCAGCTACACCTAACAGGATCCCTGTGAAATTTCTCATCATTTGATTGGTCAACATGGCCACATTAAAGGCATACACATACAGTATATTGACAGCGAAATTGTGTGTAGTAAACCCACAGGATCATCATTTTGGATGAATTTTCTAGTTGCCAAATGTGCATTAATGCAGTGCGTTGCAAGAAATATCTGTATTGATCTAAGTATTATCTAAGTGTATTTATCTAAGTGCTTACCAGTGAACATGCAATTTACAGCCAGACAATTTATAGTCAGATGTGCTTTAATGCAATGCATTGCAAGAAAACTAACCTCTTACTTTAATTTTACTTATGTATATTTGTGTAAATACTTACCAGTGAATGTACATCTGGTGTGGTCTTTTCTAGGCAATTTAAAGTCATTTCCAAGTATTTTTTAAAATGTATTTACAGTTTTATGGCTCTGCTTATTTTTTCTCTGCTCAAGTCTTGTCTGATTGTGGATTTGCATGTGAAACTTGATTTGTCGTTGCTAGTCCTCTGCCTACCAATGGATTTGACTCTCCTGTGTTCATTAAAACATATTCATGTTTGCATGTGCTTATTTGTGTCTGACTGCCTGTACAGATATTACAGTATGAGACATGTTAATTAGCTTTTTAGGTACTCATTTAGTAGACAAAAACACAACAAAAAGAACTATTGTATTACTGTAGGCTATGTATATGTATTGTGGTACATCTTAATTTAATTAACTAATGAAATACTAGTGTAGTATATATTAAGTTTGGGGGAGCACTTTCTTTCCTAAATAATCCATTCAGCCCTTTATTGTTACTGCCATTTATATAATTGGATAATATAATTTATTACATTTCATCAGAGGAATAAGCTTCCTGCAAGTTCGTTGTTGCGTTACCTGATGTAAATGCATATTGTTGTGTATAACTTTGTGATACGGTGGTTGAATTTTCCAGAGCAGTAACAATTAAAAGAAATAACTTCCCCCCCTGGCCTATTTCTGTAATACAATGCATAAGACATCTGTGTATTGTTTGCCTCTTTGCTACATATCAAACATCAGGTTTGGAGACATTTGATCTGCAAACATGTTTGATGCAGTTATGTTTAACCAATACCTGGGCTTGATATTACTAGTTTATCCCTTAAAGAATCATAATTTCCATTCTAAGAGGTAGGAGTATTTTGTATACGTAACCGAGAAATGCAAACCATAAGATCAAGTATCACAGAAAGGAAAGCTAGCCTATCATTTTCCACACCACTGTAAATCTGTTCACTTTGCTCAGATTTGTGTGCATATATTTGTTAGGTTCAACATAAAATTAGAGAATGCGTTCACATCACAGGTTTGTAACACTGATTTAGCCCAATAAGCCAAACAGGCGCTGACATGAACCAACTAAAGCCAACCTCACCACACAAAAACCCACAGGAGAAGGTTGACCATAGACACTCATTTACAGCCTAATAGCTGACAGTCAACTTGGTGTGTCAGGGGCTTAAATCATCCAGAAACCTTTGCTACCATCACATTAACTTCCACTTTTAGAAGTGCACAACTGTGGGGCCAAGATAGATGGTCTGCCACCACAATACTGAAAACTTGCTCTGTGATGGATGTGGGAGATGTAGAATTTTCTGTTGTAGAAACTAAGAGAGGACCCCACATCCTCCTCTGGCAAGATTGGGTGTTGCAGTACCAGAGGAGGAGCTTTAGGAAATGATGCACCTGTAATAAGGTGAAGGACTAATAAAAGGTCTGCGAGCTCTTCAGTGAGAGATGCATTTGCTTTGTGGTTTTTAGTGTCTTTTTTGCTCACTTAGGCTTCCTGTTAAATCCACACAGGACTGAGAATGCTGGCTGACCGCGCTCTCATTTTCCATACATTTTATCTTCTGGCCGAAAAATATTTTAATGTTCAACATTAACTTAGATAAATGTTATGTGTTTGTCTCCCTTTCATGTTGTGGTCATAACACAAAATTGGGGCCTTGGTATTTATGTTGGTACTACCATGTGATTTTTGTTTGCTAAACAAGTGATGTTATTCTATTAAGTTGGTATCCTAGAGAGGACATGAGTTGAAAACTGAAGGAAGTTTGTTCTCATGTGGTTTTGATCATACAAGAAGAGAAGTACTGATAAGATTTTTTGATTATTGGTTATATTCTGATTTTAGGCCTTTTTTCTTTTTTTGAGCAAGTAACTTGTGACGTTTCACTCTTATTTGTTGTGATAATTGAGTAGAATGGCTTAAGTATGGTCTCTGTGCTAGAATAATTTATTGGTGAACCATCTTTTTTTGCAAGTTAGAAGCAACTAAAATTGGATCAGAACATGAAGCTATTTCTATGGGGAGAAAGAGAAATAGAATTGGCAAATTTTCAAGCTGTAAGGCAATTAGCTGATGTAAATTCTCATGTTCAACTCTAGTTTCCTCTGTGTTTGATGTTGGGGGGGGGGGAGTCACGTTGCGAGTCCCGAGAGCTGTAAAAAGCGAAACCGAACTCCACCATGCATTAATTCAAAAGTACTGTTTATTTTCGTTTTTTTTTTTTATTAACAGAAACAAGAATCACAAATATGCAAGACACTCACCAATACCAACGAACCATTGACCGACAAGGACTTAGTGACATGCACACGCTTATATACACACCTTAACGAGACACAGGTGACACAAGTAACACTAACGATCATTCACGAATAACATCGACAAACCTTCACGAACACCGACGAACATTCACGAAACCAACAACACGCACTTCGCCCACGTCACAACAACAAACACACAGACATACCCTCACTCAGACGACACAACACACACCACCATACGGACACGCCCACACAAACGATACAGAGGAGGTCACCGTGACAGGGGAGCATCATACTGGTTGGTTTCTTTGAGAAAGAAGTAGATAAGTATTGGGCTTTCCTTGAAGTTGCCAAAGCAAGTTTGCGCTTGAATGTTGCAGAGTCAAGTCAAGTCAAAATTTATTTATATTGTTTTTTTCAACAACCATTGTCTCAAAGCAGCTTTACAGATGTTCGAGTCCAAGCCACCAGTATGCAAGCCAAGGGTGATAGTGGCAAGGAAAAACTCCCTGCCAGAGCAAAAGGAAGAAACCTTGAGAGAAACCAAACTCTGTATGGGGGGCCCCATCTCTTCTGGTTGACCATTGGGCACCACAATAACAATAGTACAAATAGTAAAGTCTATGCATTTGCAGCAGTGAGTGATGTTCAGTTGGTGAGACTCAGGCAGAGGTAGGGCATCAGGTTGGATCAGGCAGATCATGAGTCAGGAATCTAGATGTCTTGTATCTCCTGGATTCTCAAATGTAGCATGAGTAGCTCGACCGAGTGGGAGGTGAAGAGAGAAGGGGGAAAAGGAGGAGACAACAAAACATTGGTTGTGCTCTTATAAAGCAACAAGTGCAGAAAATGAGACTCTGGTAGGACAAGCTATGACGACATAACTAAGAAGTCTCAAGCAGAACTCTGATTATGATCTTGTTAATAGTTATTTTGCAAGCTTATGAATTAGTACAATAAGCTTATTGCCACCATTTACAAAATATTCAATATAAAAACACACAGACATTTGAAGAGTTTGCTAGAGAAAAGGAGAATGTCTGACAGCTGGTGCAGTTCTCAAAAGTTATGAACAAAGTAACATCTTAGATACCTGGTTCTTCTAGAAAATCTAGAAAATGTGTTCCTGAAATTGTAGCTACATACCTAAGTGAGTATACATACCTAGGATTTTAACACTGTAGGAAACTGTTTTGACCCATAGAGTAGCTTCTGAGAGCAGCCAAAGATTAGTCTGGAGAGAAATCAAGAGAATGATCAAAAACATTAGGTCTGGTGCTGCAGGGTCTAGTACTGCACCAGTTTCTTTGCCTTTAAATTCTAGTTGTCTGATAAATTAGTATTCTGATATTCTAGTATAATGGTATTCTTTTATTGTAGAAAGCCATAAGATTTCACAGTGTTGCAGGGATGACATTTGGAGATTGTGGGAAACAGTCTGAAAGTCTGATAGATCAGCTTTCCATGTCTTATAAGTTAGAGGTTTGTGAATATGGCTCTTTTCTTACTGAAGGAAAGAGCCATAATCACAATCTGCTGAGGAAGGAGGATTGCCATGTGTATTCTTACCTTTTTACCTTTGTCAGACAAGACTGACAGTGGGATGAAGATGTTGGTGAGAAGAATTTAAATGTGAAGGTGCCCTTGCATTGTGTTTATTTGTATTCTGAGTTGGTGACTGGGTACTCCTCACTTCCAGTGCCTAGAGTTACCTTAATATTTGAAAATTATTTGGCTGGAGGAAATGTGTAGGGTAAGTCAACACTCCCTACTTCTCTCGATAGTATTTGAATAGAGAACAAGCTGTTGACAATAATCTTAAGACATTGTTTTGGAAGGCAAGCAGGAAAGGATGTTGGCTCCCTACTTTCATAAGGATGGTTTATTTTTTGGACTTTTATTAGGAATAGCTTTAGTAATAATAATAATAATAAATAATAATAAGTGACATTTATATAGCGCCTTTCATAAAAACCCAAGGCCGCTTTACAATCATAAAGGAACACAAGA